>CAEGAF010049541.1:0-57313 GCA_903067075.1 Micropoecilia bifurca
GCTGGTTAATTGAATTTTTTGTTTTCCCGGTGGGTTATTTTTTTTTTTAAAAAAATTTTTTCTTTTTTACTATTTCAATTTTAAAAATTGTTAAAAAAAAAAAAAAAAAAAAAAAAAAAACAGTTTCCCTGTCTGTCATATTAAAAGTCTGGGCTGAAGAGGAGAAGCCAGACCTGGCTGCCTGCAAGACAGATTTCACAACAAATCAGAGAAACGCCACTGACTTTTGAAAGGGGGTTAAGAAACGTGCGTAAAACTGAGAGAGGAACCTTGCGTGTTATTCATTTCACAGCAAGGGGGAATGACATAATTAGAAAAATAGCCAGCCACCATGGCAACCTGCTGTGTCAAGGCTTGCAAGAGGCTTGGCTAGCCTTTGCTGCAGGCAACAGACACAGTGGAAACCAAAGAGTGAAAATTGCAGGAAAGAAAAAAGTCCTAGAGGGGACAGCTTTGGGTGAGCCATTTCCATTTCATTATTAGTAAACCGCTCACCCCTCCAACCATCTACTAATGTCTAATTGCGCTCTTAACACATTAGGACAATGTTTAGGTGTTCAGTGCCTGTCTTTTGCAGCAAAAATACATACCGGTAAAATAAAATGTGTAAAAAAAAATGCACGCTTCTTTTATTAAGATTGATCAATGGACAGACTACTAAGAAATTCTGATGGAATGACAATCTTGAGTAGAAATACGGCAACCTAAGAAAACTACAGAAAATAAAAATCAAACATATATAAAATTAGCTTCTTTAAAAAAAATAGAAAAATGCAACAATAGCTTCTACAACAGAAGTATAGGGATTAATGCAATGCCATATGTTGTCTATACCAATTTCTTTTTTGCTATAATTATTTTCCATTATTTCAAATTCAATTAAAATTCAAACTCAAACTGAAAAGTACTTTATTAATCCGAAAAGGGATTCAATTTAATAATTGATTTCATTCAATTCAAAATTTTAATAAAATCATCCTGCTTGTAGCTTATAGACTGTAGTTTTAAAATAATGTTAGCTTAATGGCTCCACCTCTGTCTGCCCTTTTTGAAACCTCTCATAATAATTTTTCACCCATCACACTTTTGTTTAATACAATTCGGATACAATTTTTAGCTTATTGTCTCCAAGTAGTTGGGTTGTTTTGATTAATTATTGAAAGAAAATGCCCAAATGTTCCAATTCAATTGTATATTATTGTTTTAAGTTTCCATTATCCTCTTTGATTGCTTTCCCCATGTAGCTTAGGTGGAATGAATAGCACAAGAAGTCCTGACTGTCAATGTTTTTCACAATTGTGAACCCCTGATATTCACAAGACTTAAGGACCACAGATGTAAACAAACACCTAAAATCTGTGAATACTTGAGACCCTTCTAAAGACACAAATATATCTTAGTATGCATTAATAAATAGTGGAAACCATCTTGACACTATTGGATAACTTTTCATTATTTCTGCTCTTAGGGGTACAGCCAATCAGTGCCAAAATGTGGTTGCTGCTCTTGCCTGGATTGGCTGCTCTGTAAATGTCAGCCAATACTGTGTCAAGTTGCCTTGCACCCAGGAAGTCCAGCTTTCCAATACATATTTTCTTTCAAATGTATTATGCTCTATTTTAAAAATCCACACATAATTCTGTTATGCTCTACAGAAAAATCTGCAAATAGGTGACTCTACAAAAATGTAACCCCGACTGCATGACTCTTTCAGCCAGCTGACTAGCAACATGCAGCAACAAGAGGGGTAGAGGCAGGGCTCAAAACAAAAGCACTTTAATTGCTAAACTTAAGACATTAGTAGTTGTAATTATGTTTATAATATTCTAGTACGCCTTGTTGATTATATTCAGTCCAAGACTGGTTGGTACAAGCTTACAACTGATCAATGTGCACTATTCTTTACTTTATTTATACATAACCCCGCTGGTTTTTTGTGTGACGAAAATCAATAAAGTGTAAATTATACATATTACGGGCATAGTATCTTAATTTATCAGGTTTCGATAAAGAACGATCTCAACTTTCAATCAGCAGTTACAAGAGAGGTTAGAACAACTCAGCATGGCTTTCTGAGAGCGAGAATAGTTATCACCTTAAGCTGTTCACTCTATTTAAATGCCACTAAAGTACGTTTTTTGCACTTGAAGTCCAAATATACTACTGCAAACTTTTAGGTTTTTTTCTTTCTTAAAATACCTGGGGAAACCGAGATATAATTCCCACCAAATACATTTAAAGGTCCCCTAAAGAGTACAAAGCACAAAGGAGAGCAGCCAGAGCTCTACGCAGTGTTACACTGCTACTACTGTTAGCTTGCCGGACGGTTAACGATACATTAGCAAGCTGTTCAAAAACAACCAAAAGGGCTTAAAAACAACCACTGGTTAAACAAATTGTTTTCTTGAACAACAGTCAAAGAGGTCAAAGCGGGGCATTATTCTATATCAATTTGCCGCAATAAGCAATACTTTTTAGATAAATAATAGAGATAGCTAGGTTAGCATCGCTCCTAGCCTTTTTCAGACTTTGGGTATGTTTGTTTTGTAACATTGTTGGAGCCGCTTTAAAATGTACAAGGTTTTTTTTTTTACATTTTGTGCACTGCAAAACTGTGACAAATACTTAACTTTCTTGTAGAATTGTAGCAAAATAGGTTAAGCGATTAAACGTAACTTTAGTTTGTGTTTTTGACAGTGCTCAAGGCCTGCTGATTTCTGTTGCTAAAATCGGATAATAACGTAGCGTAATAGTATTATTACTAGTATACTCTTGTATTAAAAAGCTATGCGATACACAGTTTTGCTTATTTGATACAAAACTTCCATAGACTGAACCTTAACCAAAGTCGACAAACACCATATAACGTAATAACGCTGAACTAAAACAAACTACTTAAATCCCTGGGTGACCCGTTGTTAAAAACGTGCGCACCTAGGAGAGGCTGCCTAGAATGCGTCTCGTTTTAAAGCCGATGTGTCGCTGGTCTTTGAAAAATATCCTCGACTGAGACTTACCGTGAGTGGGCTATCTGCAGTTAGTCTTATCCACGAAGACAATGGCCTGATTTTGAACGAGCACTCGGGTCAAAGTAGCTCAAACCGGGATATTTATCCAAGTTAGTCTTCCTAGTTGTTTTCCTTACTTCCTGATTGAGACGGTGCCATTTTGAATAGCGAAAAAATATTTCCGCCGCTGTCGTCACGCGCAGAGCCGCTTGTTGATTAAGAGCAGCAAACAGCCAGGCCAGAAATAGTTCATAGCAGCAATTAATGCACCATACCTGCCTAAAGTATTTGCTTTACAACAAGCCTAACACTTAACAATGGCCATATGCAGCATATTAAATGATAGTTATGCCATAGTCATAAATTTAGTTATAGTGATGTTCATAATGAGTTTCAAATGTATACCAGCACACCCAGGTACTGATTAATGATGCTCAAATCTCTTTAAGTTGCACGGTTATAATAAATCACATTAAGAAACTCTAAAAGAGGTAAGTTCATGTGTGCATTTATTATTAGATTTCAGCTTCCTGTTGCCTATAATGACCCATTCTAGACAAATGTAACTGCGGGCTTATCTTTAAGGCTAGACCAATGCTTTAGGAACATTTACTTTATATAAAGTAAATGCATAAATCTCCTTTGTGCCTTGAACTCTTCAGAGGGCGATTAAATAGATATAAAAAGCTGAAGTAACAAGATGTATAATGTCTATTTAATTGGTGTTGAAGTTTATGACTGCAGTAAAGTTCAATAAATAACTAATTAAAGTAAACGTGCAACAAAACTACACACACAATAAACTTTAAACGTTAGGAATAAAAAAAAATCTTATTTCCGAAATTCATCTAAAGAGAAATTGAAAATTTTTAAGATTTGTAAGATAGACACTTATACAAGTAATCAATTGAAGCCCCTCAGCACACACACACATAAACTTGTCAGCTACAGCTCACACATTAAAACAAAAGTTTAAAGTGCTCATTTAATATCTAGATGATAATTGAGTTTTCTTTTTAACAAAAAAGAGAAATCATCCAGTCCAAGGCAAGAGGCAAGGGGTTACAATATTATCGGGCTTTAGCAAAAAAAGAAGTGACCAATCCATCTATTGTTGAATACTTCATCTCCTTTTGTGCCTCATTGTCTTATTGCTTCCCATTTATTTTAGCCAATATAAACAATGAAGTTCCCCGCAGAAGTAATTCTATTCAGAAGCACATGTCATCTCTGATATTAAATGCAGTAAAAATTCTCTTATCTTAAGCTCATTGTCTGATTTTGGCATTCATCAGTCCATTTTGTGATATTGACCAACAGAGCTGGAAGAGATCCAAAGGCTTCCCGCAAACATACGCTGCCACCTCTTTCCTGGTATATCAGTCTCCCCTTTTCCCAACAAAGGAGAGTGATTGTGAAAGCGGAGGGTGGTGTTTCCACGGTGAAAGACGCTCACAAGGTTGTTCTTATGCTCTCAGATACTTCATCATTTTTCAAGTGTCAACGGTCAACAAGGCTACGTTTAATGAAACAGAAAGTAAAAGCAGAATAAATCCATTTTCACAGTGGTTTGGTAATTCGTCTATGTATGTTATACACGTCAGTCTTAAACAAAAGAGAGTATAAAACATGCATCTGTCTACAAATGGCACACATTTTTTCGACAAACATGCTAACCAGTGTATTTGTTTGCATAAGAAGTGAAGATAAATCAATGTGGGTTTTTTAGCATTTGGCACACCCTGCTGGAGAGTTTCTGCAAATACACCACATTCACACAAAGTGTAAAACAAGAGCACATGAAGGCAAATATTACTATATCTTCTGGGTTTTTTTTTGGTATTCAACTTTTAGTTATTGTGAATCACTGGGAATTAGTTTGTTGCTTTAAATATCCTGAGCAGAAAGGACATAATTACCCCAAACACAGTTCTGTTTCAGTGGGTCAGACAGAATGATTGGGTAGATTTTAGTAAGGGCATCATTTTGTATTTCCCTTCAGAACGTCTCCGAAGCTAAATCTCTTGTTTGGTATCCGGGGTCTGCAGTGGTCATTGTCTATCAAAAGTGATTCTATGAAAGAAGAATGGTATGGCAATCAATGAAAACACTAGACATGTTCATGAAAGCAACAGGACAACTGAGCAGTAGATTGAGGTGAGATGGTTTGCCTTTTAACTCATATTGGTGCCTTTTTTGTGAGTTTTTTTTTTTGTCTGTGCAACATTTGTGACAAAAATGTATTTTGGGAAGAAGGAAAGGTGGCAGAATGAGGATGATGCTTTGGGAAATTTGATGCTGGGAAAAACCAGGACATGCCATTTATGTCTCCAACCTAAGGGTTGCTGCAGAATCTTTACACCTTTACATGTAAATGGTATTCTCTAACGTCTGTGGCCTCTTTCAGCAGGATACTGCACCCTCCCTCAAAGTAAAAAAAACACTGTCCAAGATTGTTTGGAGGAGCACAACAAAATGCTGATTTGGTCAACAGATAACTCGCATCGAATCCAATAAATCACCTGTGCTGGACGAACAAGCCAGGTTCATTGCCTGAATGCTTATTTTGCAGGACTTACAAGATCCTGTTCTGGTTTGACCGTTTACTGGTCAGTCTTGGTCCCTTAGAGGTCAGAGATTACTTTATCATTTCTTAGGTTAAAACTTGACTACATTTTAGTACTTTCAAATTTTGTTGTTTTTATGTGGTTACGTCGTCAGTGTTTTTGATGCATTCTGTGTTTTTATCTCTGTTTGCGGTTCCTCTGGAGAAACAGACAAATAAAACAGATGGTGCAAGATAGAGCAGCACACATTCAGAGGGTTTTTCAGGTAGAGAGGAAATCCAATAAACTCATGTCACATGAAAACACATAACGCATTCCAGCAGGTATTTGAACACAATAAATAGCTCACTTATGGAACAACAAGAGCAAAGCTGCTAAGGAGGAAGCACTTTGTTTACTATATAAGGTAGAACTGTAGAGGGAGTCTGTAAATTCCTTTGGGTGCATTAACTCAAAGCACCATTTTTTTTAATATCAAACGTAGCACTAATTGCAGCACAACACAGGAATGAGTGTTACTTTAAATCCTCTAATACGTCTTAGGTAAATCTGCTCACACTCAGATTGCATAAGTTTCACTCAAGGGTCTCTTTGTTGCCCACTTCGTTCTTTTCCAAAGAAAAATCCTCGTGTGCCTCCGTCCAGCTGTAGTTCGATTAATCCGCCAAAAGGGTAGCCAGAAGGTAAGAGTCTGCCCTCTTTCTGCAATGAATCTTATTTTTTACCTTAATACTTGATAGTTATCTTTTTTTTTCTTCAAAATATAGCACACTTAATGAATATTAGTTTCTAGAAACATATCAATGATTGGATATTGGTTCAACAGGCGTAATATGATCAGCCTTTATATTAAACTTTTCTTCGTATTCTGCAGGGAGGGGACTGATAACCACTTGAAGAAATGGAGACTTTAGTGTTTTTATTTTCGTTTTCTGCCCTTGGTGTTCTTTATGCAATGAACACCACCCCTGAGTTTCAAGAGTAAGTAATAATATGTTTAGTGATTTATTTTTTGCTTCAATACATAGACAGTTAATCAAAGAGTTTTGCATATCAATAATTTATTGTATCACAAAGAGGGAAGTTTAAATGATTTTTTTAAGTGCTCGCAATGCTTGTATTTATTAATGATTTAAACAGTTGATAATATGCAGTTAATTAAAATAGATATTTTTTTGGAGAACACCGTAATACTGTAATCCTTCCTCTGCCGTGTGATAATATGAACTTTACCACCAGTAGAGGACTCTGCAAGCTTACAGTTTTATCAACCACAACTAAGCAATACACAATATAATTACTGCTTTCGTTAGACTACTTTAATTGCCCTTACAAAATAAAAATAAATCTGACTTTCTCGGGGTGTGGAAGGGGGGTAGGAAAGCAAAAAATGTCACAATAGAAAACAGCAAGCTGAACCAGTGGAGACATTCTGATATCATCTTGAACATAATTACTTCTTTCAGCTGCAAGGAATACTTCTCCCATTTACTGGTCACATGTTCCTGCCAATTCATTGGATAAAAGCTGCATGGCATTCACAGCTTTTCACAGTTGCTCACTGCAACCCTTAACTCTACATAAACAAAGCCCTAGTTGGCGTCCACTCAATCCTTCTCTGCGTTTTTCCCAATTCATCTCTTACCTCCAACGACTCGTATGCACCTCTTAGGTGAAGATTTCAGCTGGTTCTGTTTTTTTTATTCTTTATTATTTTTTCTCAAGTGTGTGTGTGTGATGACAGTCAATTCAGACTGCACAGAAGAGTTTGATGAATTGCTCTTGACAGGCCGTATGCCTTGTGCTCTTACACTCTGCAAACAAACAGTATAGTGTGCATAAATCTTCCTGTACAGTCGAGCCGAGCCGAGTCGGGGAGGCCCGCCTTCCACGCGGGAGCCATTTGTTTTCCTTCTGTGAGCAGACGTGGAGAGTTTCCCTGCGGTTGTTGTTCTGCTTGCCTGGAGATATCTCGGCCACATTAATCTTTTCCAGTGGCACGTTTGACCAGTAAACACTGAGAGAGCCGTGCTGAACTTACATATAGCCTTACCTCAGTGTTCCTCTCCTTGATGCTTATGATTGATTAAAGCTTCTTTTTTTTAAATGGCTCCTTTATGATTACAGTCAAACTTGTATTTCTGGTTTAGCGCAACATTCGGTAACCGTGTTGCAGAGGCGATACGTTTTTTTTAGACCGATGTGACTAATGAACATGATGTAGTTTTAAAACAATAGATAGGGAATATTTTGTCTGAGCATAAATATTTATGAGAAACGCGGCACAAGCATTTTAAAGCTCTGAAGCTGCTGCATGTGCAAAAAAAAGAAGCTTTTTATTAGCATTATGGATCTTCTCCCTCACTCTCTTCTTTAAAAAAGTTACAAAGCTAAAAAAAAAAAAGATATTTTATTTGGGAGTAAAGCTATAACATGTACCTTAAGTTGAAATGTAAATGTCCTGGTCTTATTAAGGACAAAGCAAAATAAGATAATCATGAAAGAAAACCAAACGACCAGGTATTTCTCTCAAATCTCAGCGTGTACTTTGTGCAATCTGGCTTCCTGCGAGTCGGTAATTTAGCTTCACAGAGAAGATCAGCACAATTCCCCCTCGGAAGAAACTGTTCAGTCAAAAGGAATGAGGCAGAGAAATTGTGCTGTGATGGTGGAAACGCTGTACTTCCAGTCACATGTTTGTTTCCACAGGCCTTATGTCATCCTGGAGACCGGTGTCGCTGTGCTGGTAATTGTGTTTCTCTTCTACTACCTCATCACTCGTGGCAACCCACCTAAAGACTTCTTATTCTTTGGTAATCAACGCAACCATGTGCACTTCTCAACCCACTTGCGCACATACATAGGGTTTCAAAATTCTCCAGATTTGAACACCTAAAATACCCTCTACACTTCGGTACCGAGCTGAACTCAAGGATTTCCAGAAGCTTCACCCGCTGCTTACTATATCAGAGTGAAAAACAAGAATTTTACCCAATATGATCTTGCTTGATATGTTTAAAGCTGCTTATACTGATCAGGATCAGAGCAAAGTCTAATCAGACTTTTCTATGGCATGACTGGTTCAATCCCCCTCTACCCTCCTCCACAGTCAAGGAGTCTTTAGCCATTGTGTTAAGATTTTGTCCCTATATGACCGTGCATGTGGCCTAAACACATATGTTGCATAAACTGATTCAACATTCAGCAAAAGGGTTTAAAAATGTTGAAGGTACAGCTACAAACTTCAATGAATTTGAAGTGATAAAGCGAAAATGCTGTTAAATGAGCTACACATATCTGATGTTTCTCTTTGTACGTTCTTGTTACTTTCTGGTCCTGCAGGGAAGCAGAATAGAGTGGCTGCAGCAGCCATTTATAATTAAAACCAAGGGACTGAGGGGGACATCATGCTGTTTACTTCTGATATTTAAAACACTCGGTCCAGCCCACATTATTGTGGCTGTCAACATCTCAGTCGGCACGCGTCTTTAATGTGTCATAATAGCCCAACATGGCACCCCAGAGCCACTTTGTAACATGCAACGTTCACAGAATGTGAACTATTTTTTACATTTTTGAGGCACATAATAATGTGAAGAAAGAAAAAAAACACCAAGGTGATACAAAATAGCACTTAAAATCATTACCTTTTCAGAGATTATGGTGGAAGGGCTTTAGCTGAATTCTAGCACAGTTTTATGTTGCCTCCTCTATTAGATTCTGCCTGCAGGACAAGGCCTTTCAGCTCCGCTGGGCGTTAAACCTGAGTATAGACTTCTGACTGTGATTAAAACATGCCCCCAACCTACCATTCCACTCAAGACTTAATTTACCTCCCCACACTGTCCTATAAATCAATGGCTTGCGAGTTGAAGGCAAACATTTCAAAGCTCAAAAGCAGCTCACAGAAAAGCTGGATAAAGGTTGATGGTCTGAATAGTTTTTCTGATCCCCTGTGCTATACATGAATAACATTTTTTTTAAAAAAAAGAATAATTTTATTTATTTTTTTTCAGAATTGGAACTTTAACTAATATTCTTTTCCCATTACAGTTTTTGCAGAGTTTTGTTTTACATGCGTCATTGACCTGACAAGTGCCTTGGAATATGATGGCATAATTTCTGGTTTTATGGATTTTTACCAGAAGACAGTAAGTTATATTTTGTTACTGTTAATAATTGTGTAAAACAACACCAATATCAGAAATAATTTCATAAAGAAAGAGCAGAAATGCATTTTAGGTATTTTATTACAAGGATTTTTAAGCCATGATATTCATTAATGTCTTAGGGTGAGCCGTATCTGGGGACTTCATATGCCATCATGATGTGTTACTGGGATGGAATAGCACACTTTATCCTCTACCTGATGATGATCAGCAGGATAACAGACAGGTGGGCGCTTGTGAATGCAGCTCAAGTCAAGTTGTGTCCACTTTATCTTTGCCTGTCTTCACAACAAAACAGTATCTTGCTAAAGCAATCATACACTTTTTTTCATGTTTTACCCACGGTTACAACCACAAACTTCTGTTTTTTCAGTTGGAATTTTATGTGACAGACCAACAGAGAGTGGTGCACATTTGTAAAGTGAGAGGGAAATGATGCAGGGTTTTTGACATATTTGTTGAAATCAAAATCTTACAGTCAACATTATATTCAGACCTTCTGAGTCAGATATTTGTATACCTTTTAGAGTTGTAGAGTGTTGCTACAAGCCTTGCACATGTAGAAGTGGAAATATTTACCTATTCTTCTTTCCAGAATACCTCAAGCTCAGTTTGATATGATGGAAATCATCTGTTCAAACTGATTTTTAAATATAACCATGGCTCTGTATGTTTAAATGGTTGTTGTACTACAAGAATGGCGACATTCACACCAGTCCTAAGTCTTTTAGATTTTCTTTCATAATTACATTTATTTTTCCGTAAACTCTGACCGCTTTTCCCATCCATGCCAAAGAAAAGTATCCTCACGTCATAATGCTGCTATCTACACGTTTCACTATGTGTTCTTGGGGTTGTACAGTGACCGTTTTCTGCCAAACAAAATTTTGGCTGTATTCCCCAGAGTTCAGTTTTATTCTTCTGGTTTTGGTCCATTATTGTCTCCTGAAACTAATTTTTTGTGCAAGATTTTGTTTAAGAATATCAGATTAAAGAAAAAAGTTACAAATAATACCTTCTTATTATTCCTTTCACTTCACAATAATGCTGTCCTTATTGATGGTCTACCCCATAAAATCTTAATAAAATTAGCTGAAGTTTGCCAGTGTGACAAGACAAAAAAAATTTGAAAAAGAGGAAGCAATACTTTTCTAGACCAGTTAAATGGCTGCTTATTGCCAAAAGAGACAACAAATGGTGAGCTAGCTTTATTGAGCTTGACTGAAAGCTTTGTAAAAAATCTTTATTATATGTGAGTTCTACACAGTTTGATTTATTGTAGATAATTACCGTAACTGGATCTGAAAAATTATTATATAACCTTAAATTGTAAAATGAGGCCTTGTAATACATTCAAGCCACATGTTGAATTCAGTTTAGCAAAGCGCCGTCATCAGTCTTTTAAATCGTTTCCGTGAATATAATTGAAGACCATTAAAAAGCATGCATCTTTTTTGTTTTCGTTTCTTCCACAGGAGAGCCTATCGTACCCTGGGCCTGTTCTGGGCCGGCTCCTTGTGCGCCAACATGAGTGTGTTTATTACCGGGATAGTGGCAGGTGAGGCTAATATTCTATCCTACCTCTCACCAGTCCCAGCTTTAATCAAGCAAACATCTGCCCCGCCATGTACCATCAGCGTCACAGTTTAGGCAGCAAACAAAGCCTGTGCATGCCTGCCACCGCCGCATCCCGCAGAACAAAGCACGAAACCAACTTGAAGCATCTGTTCTTGGCATTTCTAACTACATGCACAAGTGTCACAAGATCAAACTCCTCTGCTGGCAATGTGCTCTTCGTTCTGTTTTGCAATCCAAGGCAGACTGTGCAGCATGTTTGAGAGATTTTTTTTTTTTTTTTATCAGGAAGTTCAATAATTGGGCTATACGTAGATATGTTTGCAGCCTGTGTTTGAAATGCTAAGTACAAGCTGATAGATGTGTGCTTCTGGCAGGAAAATACGGGTCGGAGGTTCGTCCAGCCTTCTGGCTCAATTTTCTCTTTCTTTTGATGCCTGTACTGGGAGCCGTCACCCTGTTCACTCGGCCCAAGGACAGGCCACTTATCGGTGGATACAATGTGAGTCTGATGCATTAGTGATTTGACCTTCGATGTGACTCTGAAGAACTTTATAGATACAGTGTTTATGCTATTTGATGAGCCTGATAAACTTTACAGTCCTTTCTCTGTGATGGGGACTTATGCCCGCAGTATGATAAGTCAGTTGCTGTATTTTATACACACAGTGGTAACATGATAGTGTGAATTTACATCACATTGACTTGAATCTAAAAACTGAGAGTTGAGTTGGTGCGAAATATTAGTAAGTCGTTAATAAGTGAAGATGCCCTTTTAAATATTCACTTTTTTCCAAAACAAGTGTTCAAGTATTAATGTCTAATCTTATTTTTTTATTTATCTTTGGAAGTAGAAGTTTAATAGTTTTAATTGCTGGTTAATGCCATTGATCAACCAGCTTTTTACTCTATTAACCAAAGGATATCAACAAAACTGTGCATTTTGACTGTAAAAAAATAACTTGGAACATATTACTCTTTAAAAGCTCATGTTTTGGCAGCAATAGCGGCAGTGAGATGCTTTTTGTAGCGTCCACAATTTCAGCTATGAAACATTTGATGAACTTCTTGCATGTACAGCAAGATGTTCTGTACATCCAAAGCACATGTATGTATTTATTGGAATGTTCTGGTCCATTGTCCAATCACTGGATCCAACTCTGCTTCAGATTTAGAGAGAAAACTTTTAAGTTTGAGTGGTAAAATGTTGCATGTAAAGTTGAAAATATGACCAAACATCAACCTGGGCTAAGCCCCTCTGTGCTCTGCCCTTGCTTCTCTCCTGCTCATAGGCCCAACACGTTCAGACCATGAAGCTAATCTGGCGTCCCTTGGACCTGATCCTAGTGGTTCTCCTGTTGGCTGCCATGGCTTTCACTGTCCTCAGAGGCTTGGTGAGTATGTCACACTTACTTACCGCTATTACCAGAGTTCAAGGAAGAGTTTTGGAAGTCAGACAGTTTTCAAATTGGGTCAGCATTTACAGAGAGACAATGTAACTACTACTAAATCTAGCTCCTCCATCTCCTCCTACTGCTACTATTGCTATTTCAAATGAAAAAAAAAAAACATAGCAACTAAACTGATTCGTTGTTTCTGACCGAACTGTGTATTTCTGTAGTTAGTACATGGGAGCACTGGGAGCAGGCAGATGATCTCAATTTTTTCATAGATGATCAGCCTCATACTATATTGCCACGACATAGGGACAGTTTTAACAAATGTGTTAGCATGTGTTTTTTAATAAAAGTTACAAACCGTAGCTTTAAAGGGAAAAAATGTTTATCAATATATGTTGGGCTTTCTAAAAAAATAGAAGAGAGATTGCACATGTTTTGTAATAAATATTTGTACTGTAAAATTTAACATCACTCCATGTTATTTTCAAAGGCTATTTATTGTCAATATATCTGTGTATAAACAGATGAAAACTGACTTTTTTTGTCTCATTCCAATAACTGCATGATTTACCAAAATGGAAGATTCATTACTCATACAGTGTGTTACTCTAATATTTAGTTTACATCGTTGATAATCACATATCAAGACATCTGTTGTGACAAGATAAAGAATCCTTTAAGAATCCACGCTGTAATTACATTGTCTACCTGCAGGTGGCCCTGGACTCCCCACTTGAAGCCTGCTCTGTATACCTGAGTCAATATGAACCCTACCTGAAGGATCCTGTGGGCTATCCCAAGGTGATGGTGGGTATTTTTCTCTCAGCCTCCCCCTGCTGCAGCTGTAGTGTCTGAAATCCCTTCTCTGTCCTGTTTCGCACAACGAGCCACATGAAAGGCCTTTTCATAGGTTATCACTCTGAGCATGCTGGAAACTCGCCCCGATCCCATCTGCTGGCTGAGCTGGCACCTGAACACCAGGCCATTTTTCATCATTAAAGCCCAGATGAAGAAGGGTCCAAAGGCCAACGCATCATTGTCGCTCTTTCATTTACTTAAGATGGATAACAGATTATACTCTGACTGGCAGTTGGTCCCCTTTCGGGCTTGCTTTTCTTCCTCTGACCCCTCACTCATTTGGGTTCTGTTTGTTTTGTTTAGCGAGCGTTGTTTTGTCAATAGGTTATCCAAAGACATTGCCGCAGCTGCAGTTCGGGCACAATTGCAATCATTGATCAGACCGACAAACCGCACGGCGGGGACTTGATAAGCTAATCTCCCCCCCTTTCAAAGCCTCCCATCAACATCTCCCTGGGTGGGAGAATGGTGTGTGTGTGTACGTGTGTGTGTGTGTGTGTTCAGCAAGTGAAATTATGTCTTGGTTATCTGTGTTTGCAGATCTGCGTGCCTGAATCATCAGCGCCTGATTTATAATTGTATTTAAAGGATGAAAGAAACAGAATGAAGTTAGGCTTGTTGCACACTGTTAAACTTCTTCAAAACCCGCCAGCCGCTGCATTCACCAACGATGAAGGATATTTAATAGATTAACGTGGCTGCAATAACAAAGGCATTTCAACAAAAGACTGAAGGGCATACATGATTGGCTTTTAGGCTTTGAGCTGAACTCATTAGAATTCATCTGGACCTCAGAAAGGGCAAAGAAAAGAAACCATTTACTGCTGTAATTTGCGGGGGTTTTGTAAAGTGGCAAAGTGGCTTTCATGCGCCAGACGTTTTTGACTGAAGGTTAAGAAAGTTTCTGCAGTGACCCTTGTACGGAAGGAGTCATTTCTGCTGAGTTTGCAGACTTGGGGTTTTGGAGAGTGGAGAGCTGGATAAGGAACAAAAGATACAGCTGCACTGACTTTATGATTGCTTTCCAGATGATGATCAGTGTTCCCATTTGGTCATTTTATCCCACTTCCGATTGTTCTTTGTCATTTTTTTAAACTCTGTACTCGATAAATTAAATTTGAGGACACTATGTTACATCCTGAATAGGACTGAAGTGATGTGAAAGATTACATTCGGTCAATAGCCTGCATGTTACTGGTGATATCCTGAAAGTTATTTACTTTATACTTCAAAGATAGTTCAGAAATTTTAAAGTGAGGTTCGCTTTAAAGACTCTTAGCAGTTAATATCTTACATGTTCCTTCATTTTGAGTAAATCCAGATTAGTTGGTACCTGAAGATGACCAACTAATCTGTTGGTCATCAGATTAGCAATATTCCATTGCTAAAGATGCTCATAACTGTTTATGTGAAAGTTACTCTGTGACACTGAATATTGTTGTTTTGTTTTTGTTTTTATCTTGCTATTTACACATAAGCCAATGATTATTTATGAAAAAGATAGAGGTTGAAACATGTATTGAGAACATCATATGAAATGTTCGTCAAGTCAGAGAGAAACAATTTAAGACCCCCAAAAATATGATGCTACTTTATTACATGTTACACTGATTTACAGACAATTAGACAATTTTCTTGTCCTATCAGAAGCTGATTGACATAGAAAGATTTGTAGTGAACACCATCCTATTTCCATTTCCTGTCTAATTTATAGGCTTCTGTGGGAAAACCCATGCAGTGGAAATGAGATAGAAATGTAAACGTTCATAAGTAATAATATATGCAACCATCACTTTAATGGTATCTGATATATATTCCTATCAAATGACATGAAATCAAATAAATGATCGGACGGTGTCCAGATTTCGAGCTTAAGCCTGCTGTGCTCTGTATTCAGTGAGAGTGTAGGTAAAGTGTTTGCCAGGAGAGGAAAGGGATTCACTGTGTTAATACTCTGCTGAAGTGTTGGCTGGCACTAAACAACAACACAGAACGACATTGATGGAGTCTGTTTTCTTTGGCTCGGCACCTTCCTCTGTATCCAGAGGTGAAATCTCTGGCAACGGCCTGGAACAACAGTGATGAGTCGCAAACTTTAGCACACAGTGAAATCAACATTTTGGCATTAGTCATAGATCATAGTGAAAATGTAGAACCATCAGAGAGGAATAACGGAAAGGGCACAATTATAACAACCTTCAGATTATATGACAAAAAAAAGATTTGTATTTGTTTTCCTAGATGCTGCATTTGTTCTTCTACGGGCTGCCACTGCTGGGCGCGTTTGTCTACGGCCTCCTCAAGCCTGGGTGTACGTGGATGTCAGACTGGACAACGTTCTTTGCCGGCGCCATGATCCAGGTAAAACCATAATGGCGGACGTTCACAATAAGCGTGGACGGCTCTGAATGCATGATTAATGATGAAATTGTCGCACGCTCAACTGGGTTGTACTGGCAATTTGTTTTGCTGTGTCAAATACCCACAGGACCTGCTGGTGTGCCAGTGAAACAATGTCACCCAAAATGTCCTCGTTCTGTAGACAGAACATGAACCACATTGGCCATTTAAAGCATATTCTCTATAATAAAGTCCCAGTATTGATCTGAATTAAGAGGATATGCTTGATTCAAGCTTATTTTACTTGCACATGCTGGTTGCAGATTGCATCCTCCCTGTCTTTCAAACAGCCAGCTTGTTTAGTCGGAACACCTCCTCTGCAGTGGTTAATCTTTCCGGTTAGGGAAAAAACATTCAAGATATTCCGCTGGGAAATGTATGACAAAAAGGGAGGCATGCATTCACCTGCCATTGGTCTGCAAAGAGAACAAAAGGGATCCGAATGGAATCAAATTTGTTTGTTTCATTTCCCTGAGGCGCGGCTCTTTACCTCATTGTATCTTCTTTCAGTGCCAGTGGTCCCACATCGGGGGGTCTCTCCATTCTCGCACCACAACTCCATTTCGTATCCCGAACGATGCTTTCTGGACAGTCCTGGGAGCTAATCTGCTCTACGCAGCCGTCCCCATCCTGGTGGCCATGCGGGTTCACAGTAACCCTTATTTCTTTCTAAAAATTGCCCCCTTTCCTGGGCAGACTGGTTTGCCAAACAGCGAGGAGAAAGATACCAAGTACAAGGAAAAATAAATCTGAATTCCCACTGACCTTTGGAGATAATCACTTATGTCAAGATTCATAAAGAGCTTTTTATCACAAATGTCATACTTGAAAATTCCAAAATAAAAGATTATTTTGCTCAATATCTTTTTTTTGTTTGCCTTTGGATGTTTGTGTGCCTCAAATCTGTTCACAAAATGATGCATAAGTTTATAGATCAAGAAAGGTGAGCAAAACTGACTGAAACTGCAGAAAACTGCTCACGCTCCAGGAGTTTATTGTTTATTTTTTTGTCATCTCTGTGTGCTACAGTAAAGGTTTCTTTCAGTGATTAATGGAGATACAAGTTCGATGATGGACAAGTAGGAGAAATAAAGGTGGCAAATTGCTGAGGAGAATGGCTGTCAGCTGCTTGCCTAGTGGTGATGCATGGAATGCTCCGTGTTTGGATACCGAGTCATTACAGACTACGGCTTAGAACTGACCTGGTCGAAACAGCTACATGACGGCTTTCTCTATGGCAACGCCTGCAAATCCAACAGTACACACACGTGTCTTGGTGTCAAACAATAAAAGGACGCTATTTCGTCTTTAAATAGTGTCTCCTGCAGACTTCATCTGGAAACTGAAGGTAGCCGATGGCTTGATTGTGGGATGAAATAATACATGCCTGGATTATGCATAACACTCCCCTCCTTTAATATAGGCCTGTTGTGTCTTTTTGTTTTCTGTCATTTTAATATTCAAATCACCTTTAAACTGAGTTGGGGGGAAGTGAAAGACGCATATTAGTTGTATAGAGGCTACCTGTTAAGTTATTGTTTTTAGCTCACTGTAACTACAGTAGCCCCAGCAGCTTTCCTTGGTGCCAACATTTGTCATTGTTATTATGTCAACACGAGTCACCTTTGGGTGAATTATGAAGTGCTTTGTTGACTGCAGCGCATTTTGCTGCAAAGGTTAACCGATTTGCTCAGCTCTGTATTTGAAGGCTGGCTGTGTTAAATGTTTATCACCAGTGTGTGAACCTGGAGAGGTAAGCAGGTGTGTGATGACCAAGTTGTCTCACCTTCTGTGCACTATCGCTACCCTGCGCATTAATCCAAGTACTCATAGTCAATATTGTGTGTTTTTGTGATATCTTTTAAGGCTGAAAAAACACAATAGGTTTCCAGCTACTGCTGTTGGATGGAAAAGAAATCAATATTTCACCCAATGATAACAACAGATATCCAAAAGCTATGAGGAAACCATGGAAGAGCTTAAAGTGAAGAATGGGATTATCCTTACTTTTCAAGGACTTTTAGTTGTGTAAAAGAAGCATGAGAAAAGTATTTTCAATTATATTCAGTCTGTTCCAAAAGTTTCCAGCTTTATACTGGTGGGGGCACAATGATTAACTCAATTTAACCTAAGTCGCATCTCTTCTGCTCTGCACATACACAGAGATTAACTCTGTAATGACTGACTGTGGAGCCAGCAGAGATTCCTAAACCAGGTGTTCCCTCAGTGTGTTGTAAGCCTGGCGGGCCACCAGGCTTTGCTTGTGCCGCCACCAGGCTTAGCGCTGTTAATTTATTAGTTTCTTTTTAATGATTGGCCTTCTAAAAAGACTTTATAGGTGGCATTTAGGTGTTAATCTTCAACTCTTCCAAAAATGCATAGCTATCAAATGATATTTTCAAATTTCATGTCAACTTTAAACATTTTTTAACACAAAAACACGGATGACTGCCCTTTCAACTTGAGCACCGAGCTTAGAAGTTTTCTGGGGGGAAACCCCGCCAAACTCATTTAAAAATTAATAAATTCACACATAATTTACAGAAAATAAGCTTTATACACGTTTTTATACAAGCATACATGCTATTTGGGCATGTTGCAAATATATATATATATATATATATTTATATGCTTTACTTGAGGCCACTCTCACTTGGTCTGCAAATGAATCTGTTTCTTTAAATGTGAATTTATCTGGTCATATTTCGCAGAAATGTGTGATCGTTTCTGTTCTTCACACGCCTGCAGTCCAAAACTGACGTTTGCAAACAAATATTTTAACTGAGATTTGTACATGTTTGCACAGCACAGACAGACAGACTGAATGCACACATCACTCAAATGATAAATTGGTCCCAAAATTAAATATGTCGGCCCAAAAACTATTTAAAAAGATAAATGACAATGACAAGGACATGCCGACATGATCTTCGGCGTTTAATGCGTTTGCCAAGAGCAGCGCTTGTAACTCTCTCTCAAATTCAACTCTCATCTGTTGTCTGCCTTCAGCCTTTGGATTGAAAGCTTTTCTTATAGAGCCTAAGTAGGAACAACAGGACAGCTTTTTTCATCGTTTCTTTTCTTCCTTTTTTTTCTCCCCTGTCTGATTCTTGGTGCCCAGATTGTCAGCATTTCATCTTTTCTCTTTGGTTTTGATATTGTCTTTGTTTGCTTTCTGACACTGGATGTGGGTGGCACAATAAGTGTTCTGTTTCAGTTCTCACCATTCTGTTTGACAAAAGCATCAAATGTGTTTGCAATTGCATGAAACACAATGGCACATTCTAAAGATTTTTTCCCCCCTCCTTAATAAGATAAAGCATTGTTGATGTATGACAACCGTGGTTCTTCTAAACTTATAAAAAGTGTTTATGACAATGTACCAATTACAATTGCCAAATACTTCTCATCTGATGACTGCTTACAGCGTTTTCTTCTGAGCACAAAACCCTTCTTTTCATCCATGCTCTACGATGGACTGCTAATTAATTACCTTTGGCGTTTTGCTGAGTAATAAGCAGACTTGTGCAGTTAGCTCTCCCTCAGCAGCTTTTTTTACGTGCTGAAGTGTGCCCGCTCTCCTGCTTGTACGACTGCATTATGTTCATGTGACAGAGGCTTTAAATCAAAACATGGCCTCTCCAAAACAGCTCTATAATCTCATGATGAGAGTCACGGGGGATCTCAGCTGCAGATGTCTGCTCGGCTGTGCAGGAGGCCCCGAAGATCTGTGGAGCTGCGTCTGTGAAAAATGCAGCTCAACATTTTCGACTCCTGCATAACAGGAGTATCAAGTATATAGTTACTTACACAATCGGGACAAACGCTTGGCACAAGATCTGAACATAAATGAAAACAAGACCTACTGTATGCATGTTTTAATCTTCTAAGTACAATCCCTTCTCTTTGTCTCAGCTCCGATGTCTTTTTGTGTCTCCTTTTTTGAGAATGAAGTAGACAATATGGCTGTCATTTAGTTAGAAAGATAAGTTTGAATGCAATATCCTTAAATTTTCTGCCCTTTTATTTTTTCATTGTATACAGTATATATATATGAAATATAACTGGGTCCTGAAGGAAATACCATCTTTTAGTCCATTTACCTGCTATGTTTTCCTTCCAAGCGTTTGATCCTTGTTGTCAGCTCTACTAGTGGTTTTTTGTTATTTAAAGGGCACAACATTTTTTTTTATCAGGATTTGGTAGAAAATATTATTGAACAAAATATTTAACCATTCATTTTCCTTGCCACTAATTCACTGTACCACCAAGAGCAAAGCTTAAGAAGAATGTAGAAATCAGCTTTTACCTCCACCGGTATGTTTATGCATATTTTAACCACTAAAATAGGAAGCTAGAAGCATTTTTAAAGCAATGTCTCAAGCTTTTAATATATTTTAGCTTTTAACTATTTGCACCCAGTTGTGGTCCCTAACCCCCATGAAGACCACAGATTCACTGTATAAATAAAAATATTTTAGCACTAACCATGATTGTTTTGTGCTCCTTACTTTGCCATCACATTATCAAAGCCCTTTTACAGGTTGGTTGTGCAATGTTTCTATATTCAACTCAAAAAGAAAAAAAACCATTTGGACCGTCTCATCTTTTGTTATTCCATCCAGTGGAAGATGTTCACGAATGTCTGACGTCTTGTCAGGACGTCATACGAGAACACAAGCCTGTGAAAAATGGCACGACTCTTTCTCAAAGCATCCATAACCTAAACAAACTGAGTGGTTGGCCAAATGCTTCTTCAACACCGCCCAGCGTCTAGCTCAACAGCACAAACCCAGCATTTGGGTTGAAGAAGCTGCACAGCCATTTTCAGTGTTCCTGAACATTCTCCAGAAAGGGAAACAATAGCTGGACTAACTTTTCTTGGCACTAATGGCCTTTATCACCAGTGCTTCAGTCAGGAAACAGGTCAGAGAGAGATGAGAGAAGGCATGTGTTAAAGGTCTAGAGTTCAGGAATTAAACCCCGGACGGCTTTGTCCAGGGCTAATAGCCTGTGTGCAAAGCGCTGGGGGGAGTGTTACGACACATGCCTCCCACGTTTATTGTAACTTAGTGTGGTGCTCATGCTTGAAAAAAAAAAAAAAAGAAGAAAACTAGAGAAATGTATCACTCAGACAAAATGTCTTAGTGAAAGGAACATTGTGGCTTTATTTCAAATTTGAGAATGAGATTTCTTTTATTTTCGGTGTTTTATATGTATCTTAATTAGGTAAGAAATGTCCCAGAATTTCCCATTTCCAAACTTCATGTTCGGAAATGGGAAATAGCCTTTTTTGGAAAACTTGCAGGGAAGCATAAATTTTACCATCTGTCTGATAGTTGGAAAATATACTTCAGCAAATAATAATTAGTTCTGTTTACTTTGACAGGTGTTTATTGATTAAAAAAAAGCACATCAGTGCAACTGACAGATGACTGAAGCTTTAGCATGTTGGTGTGTTCGGTACTTCTACTATAAAATGCAAACGTTTTTCCAGATTTAGGCCAGTGAGAGGGCAAGCTTTTGTAATGGTCATCATGCTCTGGACATTAGATGACGACATTAACTGCTTGAAGATGCAATCGTTGATATTCAGACCATTTCTGTGGTGAGGTAAACACAGTAAGACTCAAGTTATGTAGAGAAAATTATGATTTAATGACAAAATACACACAAATCCAGACAGTACAGGTGAGCAAAGGCAAAGTACTCTCACACTGGTAGCGACAGTCACGCTAGACAAGGAACAAGCGACACAGGTGGATTTAAATACACATGGAGACAATCAGGGGCAGGTGTAACCAATCAAGGGGTAGACAGGACACAGAAAAACCACATCCTTACAATTTCTTTTCTTTTCATATTAAACGTTACAGAAAATCCAAAACATAATTGTCCATGTAAAATGAATCCTCTAAACTACCATAAATTACTACCATAAATTGGAAATTTATGGTAGTAATTCCCAGTTTGGCCTCCACTTTGATTTACAGGATAAAATCAATGCTGTTAATTGTACTCAAACAAAAACATGCCTTAAAATTATTAGCTTGAATAATCGCACAAGATATTTTTATTTTTTGGTATGTTGGCTGTAAACTTGAGAAAAGGTACGTACCTTGTTCAATGATAACCACTGCATGCTTATGGCTTTGGAGTCGAGTCAGTTTTTTGGCTCACATTCATGAAACAACACTTCCCTGTGAAAGTTTTGCTTTGTTTGCATCTCATATTGATGGATCTGCTGTTCCTCAGAGAGGAATCACTTGGCAGGTCCTGCTCCCGGCTTTGTCAGATGCTCCTAGTCAGATTAGATCTCAGCTGTAAAGAACCACCAGAACGGTTTAATTTTGAAAACTTTATCTGCATGTAACTTTCAGGTGGATTTTGTGTCTCTTCACTTTGCCAGCTGCAATCATCTCATGAGTCTTTTTCATCACATCACATGGAAAATGAATTTACTTTCGGGACATTATGCATATAACGTGTCTTAGAGAGTTTTTAGTGTTGAAATATCAATAAAAGTGTGATGTAGCCCAGAAAATATGTCAGTTCTTTAGAGAACTATGAACAGATATGTTTCTTCTCTGAAGCAGTATAACAATTTGTATTCAATGACAAAATGACAAGATCATGAGCAAAAACCCAGACTTATTGGAGCTCGTTTCATAATACCGGAAATATTCAAAGTAATAACATGTGATGCAGGCATAAGATAATAATCATAAAACATGAATGATAGTTCTAAAAGAGATTATTTGAACAAAATTTAAACTTACTTTATATATCTTTGAACAGGAACAGGAACAACACTATTTGTTTTGGAATTTTTGCAATTAGTCTTTGCTCTTTGAGAAATGACCAAACTGTATTATTAAAGAACAGAAAACAACAACAAAAAAACAGTGATCTGAAGCCTGTTTGTTATTGCTCTTCCTAAGTCAAATACATCTGATTATGTCAATTTCATTAGTCCAAAAACTACTAGACAAAGCCTTCAATGAAAACAGCTTGACACAAACACAACAAAGCGACTGTTTTCCTGTAGCAGATCTTCTGCTATGTTTCCCACATAGACTCAAACAAATAATGTGCTGCGTCACTGAAGCACTGCGGGACCCACAAACGCTGGTGGTTCCCCCTGCAGTGTGAGGGAGCAGCGATGGAGGGAGGGAGAGAGGCGAGTGCTGCAGCAGCAGAACAACGTTTAACCCGAATGAGGACTTAAGCGACAGAACGTCTGCCTTAAATCGGGTTGACAGCCATGGTAAGTTGAAAATGACTTCTGTACTCTGTAAGTACGGCTGAGCTCTGCAGCTCTGCGCACTGCATGACTGTACGACTGCTAGGATGATCTCTGGAATAACCTCAAGAGGAATGATGCTGCAGGGTTGTTTGCAATGTGCCAGGTGCATGCAAAATGGCAGATTTAGTACCTTTGCCACTGAGGCCTCGGGTCATGTTAAGTTTTCATACGCCGCAGCAGCGCTTTGGTAAAGGAGAAAAACAGTCAGCTGCACTGGACCCACTTGGCACTGCTTTTGTTGTGGTGATGAATTTATTCCCTCGGGACCTGCATGAGAGTCCTAACAATGGACCTGAGCGTGTTGTGTTTCGCAGAATCCCCCTCTCTACCATGCAAGAATTAATAGATTAATCTGATGCAGCACCTTCACTGGCTTTATGTGCTGAGTCAAGCTGTACACTGGTCTGCAAACTGCAGAGCTCTGTGCATCCAAAGCAGTGACAGTTAGTGAGCGTTCTAGTAAAATGAACTGAAAACACCCGTTTACTGCAAAGCAGTCTCGTTTTTCCCTTTTAATAAAACGCATTATTAAAGTAAATGACAGGTGTAATTTTGAGGGGAAAAACAACAACGTGCAACTATAATCATGATACAAAGAAAATGTATCTTCATTCATGTGAAACGAGCTGTTCTTTAGCAGATTATAAAACAATCTTGATCTAATCTGATGTGCTTTGTGTCATTATTTATTAAACAAAAACATAAAGCCAAAGAGAATGGGTTGTGTGTGAGAACCAAAGCATCTTTGTCCATTCATTCATTCATTGTCCATTCATTTTTTTGTTTGTTATAAAACAAAAAAAAAGAAGGAAAAGAAAAAGAAAAAGCTTTGATTGGTCATGAAGCAAGCAGATGTGGTTTAACAAAATGTAAAGAATGAAAGATCTTAGATAAGAAACCTCCACTTTACATGAGACTGGAAAGAATTTTCTACACAATCTGTCCACCTAACGGCAACAGGAAAGTTATTTTCTCAACAGGAAGACGTTTAAAGCTGTTTCCTATATTTGCAGGAGTGTACATCCCTGCAAAGAACTCAAGTGCTTCGGTTTGGAAGGCAGGTTGCAATTTAGGGGTTGGAACCCCCTAAATCCAACCCTCCTTCCAACACACCTTGTAAGCCTAATACTCATTCCAACACTAACTCCAACCCTTATTCCAAACCTCATCCAAACATAATTCCAATCCTAGTTCCAACCCTTCCATCTGACCCTAGTTGCAATTTTCCAAATTTCTTCACAGCGATGTGAAATATTGAAAAAGTCCTTCAGAAAACATCAATTTGAAGTTATTGTTGCCGAAGTTGGGTCTGCAATCTACTAAAATATGAGTAGATTGAGTAGATTTAGCTTTTCCACAGACTTTTCTTTATTTCATAAATGAGTTATCAGTGTCTGCCGTTTGTGTATTTCTGGGTTCACATGCGCTGGTGCAGATGCCCAGTTGATCGTTTTCTTTCGAATTGGAAATTAAAGCGACGAGTGGTTCTTATGCCCAAACGTTTTAGAGATTCCTTCCTTTCTCTCTTTCTTTCTTTTATAAAGGAAAGCTCTGTTTAAAACCAAACACAGTTAAAACAACTAATCCTCTAATCCCATACCTGGAGAAGGCCAGAGTAATCTGCTGTCTGCTCACTCACTTTTCCCTCTGTACACATACAGCCGCTTCTTTTTTAAGTCTTTCAAAGAGTTTCAGCATTAATGCAAAGGTTCAACCACAGACTATGTTTTTTAGAGCATTTATATCTTGAATAAATGCGTCTGTGACATATCCCGCAGCTTAACTCTTTTTAGGTCTGCTTAAGGGGTTTTTCCTCCTTAGGTAAGCATGTGATGCTGATTTTTAATGTGCTCTCCTTTCGCAGTCCTCAAAGCAACGTCAGCTTCAGATCTTTGGTGAAATGTTCTTTGTCATCTTCATCCTGACTTCTGCCCTCTCTGTGTCGCCCGAGGATCTGATGGAGCCCAGGAGACGAGTGGTGCACGTGCTCGGTAATGATACCTTCATGTGTCTGACAGATGCAAGTCTGATTTGAACATTCGGAACATTTTCCAAAACTTTTACAATTCCAAAAAGCATGTTCAGGTTCAACAACCTCTGAATGAAGTCGACTTAGTTATGCTCTCATCCCTTGAAGATGTTTCAAACTTCTCATTTTTGAAGCATAATGTATTTGCTAACCGTAAAAACAAAGCAACACAAAGTTCTCTTATGATCTAATAAAAAAAAAAAGATTGAGCCTTTTTATGTTCAAAACACTCCTTGACACTTTCATGGCAGATACACAAGTTTGAGAAAAACAACAAGTAGGGAAGGGTCTAATTGCTGGGTGGGATGGATAATTGTAGGTGCCGTTATCCGGGTGTTATGTAGCAAAAAAACCTTTATGCAGCTCTGTATTAAACATTTATATGTTTATGCCACAAGTCAAGTAAACATCTGCCGAAAGGAATAATTATACTCGCCTGCTATTAGGTTCAACGTACAGTCACTAGGCTGTTTCCGTGAGTCATGTTGTGTAAGAGTTTTGGCAACTTCCTAGAGAGGATAACAGGAGGACAAATCGATGCAGGAGGATGGACATGCTGCACGGTGAAATGTTTGATGAGGTAAAAGATTAACTCTTTTTGACCAATGTAAGCTGATTTTCTTACTTTTCATTTGGGAAACAACTAAGACCTACACAATATTAGAAAATCTTGCAATTTACGTAATGCTGAACATTGTGATGATGATAACAGTTTTATGCTTATTTTCTTGTTTCCTCTCTTTCCCATCTGTGCTTCTAGCACTCTGTGACCTTCAATATTTTAGGCAATGTCATATGTGTCCAGGGCGACCATCTGCTGTCATGGGACTATATATATTACATTAGCATGAAAAATGCAAGTACACAACACTTGTAATGTATTTGCAATTATTGCACTTCAAACAGTTCTTTGTTAAATGATTTATGCACACAGTGATATTGCGATGGGGATGTGTTTGTGATATATTGTGCAGCTCTAATGGTACCTCACCAATGTTACTGAAATGGGTTTATTAACCAATCCTAAATTGGTGTGATCTGCATAAAAGTGTCAAAGGTAATTTGAACTGATAATCAGAAATGCTTTCAGGTGGAAGTTCTGTGTCAAAAAGCCTAAAAGAATCTGCGACTTTACTTACATAAATGCATGTATTGCATTTAAAATGCTGTTTGTTTACGGTGAGCTTCGTCCTCTTCCTCACCCCACCAGAGGATGAGACAGGAGCTGTGATTGTGCAGACGGCCCCAGGTAAGGTGGTGACACACCGGGGTGGCTCCATCACGCTGCCCTGCAGATTTCATCATGAGCCGGAGAACACGGATCCCGCTCGCATCCGGATCAAATGGACCAAAGTGACAGATGCCCTGCAGTTCGAGGACGTCTTCGTTGCACTCGGAAAGTAAATTCAGCGTCCTTCTTTCTAAATTTACATGTATTTATTCATTTTTTTTACTGTTAGAAAAAACGGCATCGAGTGATGACATGGGGTTTCATGAGCTGATTTTGACACTTTTTGTTTTTCTTCACGCAACAATAAATGCCAAGCAGGGTTCACTCTGAAAGAGCTGGGATTATTGAGCTCGTTGATCTTGTTTCTTCCCCCAGGCAACAGCGTGTGTTTGGCTCATACCGGGGACGGGTGTTTCTGGAGCGGGCAGGACCAGGTGATGCCTCGGTGATCATCCAAAATGTCACCCTGGAGGACTACGGGCGCTACGAGTGCGAGGTCACTAACGACATGGAGGACGACACAGGATTCGTCAACCTTGACTTAGAAGGTCAGGAATCGGTTTGACCTCCTGCCGACATTTTTCCATCTGTACACGTTTTTCAGCTAATGACGACTCATAATCTTGGCAGCCTTTCACTCCAACATATTTTCCCTTTGGGTCGCCTGTAGGAGTGGTCTTTCCCTACTTCCCGCGCGACGGGCGCTACAAGCTGAACTACCACGAGGCAGAGGACGCCTGCAAACATCAGGACGCCATTTTGGCCTCTCACTCTCAGCTGCATAAAGTGAGTTCAAAAACTGTGGTGCTTGTTCTGTTTTGGGAGTGATTTTTGATTGGGATGGTATGGAATTTAGCGGGATGTTTTTAGGGAGTAAAGCTGGGATTTTTTTTAGAAACTTTATTATGCAGCTAATGAGGATAAGAATGGTTAAAGCTTCCAAAGATCTGGGATTGTTGATTTTACCCAATGGTTGTTGTTCGTCAGGATCTTGACTTATCAATAACCTAAAGAAGAACTCTTACACTACAGCTTTTTTTATAATGGCATAGTTACTCCATTGTGCTATGAAATGGCACCATATGCCTGGAAAATAGATAATACAGCCCATTTAAATCCCTCTGGAAGTCGTTCTGCAGGGGATCTAACTGATTTTGCAGACTTTATTCCCCATCCCTTTATTGAAATGCTGTCCTTTTTTCCTTGCAATTTCATTATGCTGAGGAGAGCCAAATCAGTTAACCTCTCCTCACACGTAGGTTTGAACATTGACTCCCAGGGCTGTTTTCAAACTTAATGTGTGTGCAGTAGATCGCCAATGTCTAACATATGCCTGAAGAAAAATTACCACAGTTGATAGATAGTCAATGTCTGCATAGCACTTAGATTGGTCGTTATTCACAGTAAAATAGGAATGTAAAACAAGGAAGCACTGTAAAGCAATGTAAAAACTAATTGACAGCTAAGACTAAAAAAGCTACAGGAGAAGTCAGCACATCTTCTATCAAAAGAGAACTGATGGCATGTATTTCTGCATTAGTCTGTACGCATTTTCAGCCAGACATTTCCAGAATAGTCTGATGTCAAAAGATGGCAACCCCTGTGCTCTTTGCTAAGCATTTCACACGCTTTCATAAAGAACAGGAAGACATGTATCTGAGGAAGTCTTTGGGGTTTGCTGTGATGTTTGGACAGCCCGGTAGATCAAAGATGCAGCGCTTTCTTTTGGATTTTATCCTCAAAAAGCATGTCTTTTTCACTCATGTGTGCTCTGGAGCGGAGATGATGGCCAGCTTGAGTGTTCTGTTCTTGACACAAGCTGGTCAGATCAGCCTACATCTCGTCGCCTGACAAAACCCCTGCACATCGGGACCATCCTTCCATGTTCATGTTATCTTTGGCTCAGTATTGGACTAAAACTCTTTGCCCCATCTGTTTTTTCCTCTTATTTTTATTCAGAAACTCTTCCATAAATGTGTCAAGTGTGAGGATAAATTTGTCACAGTCCTGTGTGAGAGATGTACATTATATCTATCGCTGATGGAAGCAGTGAGATATTTGACTGACGCTACATGGTGCTTCTTTCTGCACACCAATCGTCACACCGGGGCAATCTTACAACGCATAGTAAAGTGTGGTGCCCACTGCACCTTACAGGTTCTGCTGGCGTTCATGAGGAGTTTGTATTGTCGCCCACATGCTGAGGAAATGGATTAACATCTAGAACAAAAACCATTTTTGGCGTCACAGTTAACTCATAATTACCTGTAGCGTCTGTTGTGTTTATGTCTGTTTTTTTACCTTGCAAGGATTGTGGGTCTGCTGTACAAGGCTTGGGTCTGTTTAAATCTTGTCATGTCTTGAAATGGCAAGGTAGGAAGGACAGCATTTCAATAAAGGTAAAGGGAATGAAGTCTGGAAATATAAATGTTTTTTTTCTTCTTTTTTCTTCTGCAAACCCATCTAGACCTGGAAAATGGTGAATTCGCATTCAATTTGGCATGTGTATGAAATAAAATACAGCCTTGATTTAACCCTGGAGAACATTTATCTGCAGAATTTAACCTCCCACCACTCAGTTTTAAAAAGCAACAGCGAAATGGTGTTAATATGCGAAATTATGGCTTTTGCTCAACTTCAGGGTCAACAAAGAAAGAAAGGTGAAATTCAAGTTTTATGTCTACATTGAACTTTGTCACCAGTCAGTTAGATTCACACATCACACATCACACTTGTATGGAGAAAAATGAACTAGATCCTAAAATCAGCGAATTGTCTCCTTGAAGTTGTGCCTTCAGATCTAATTGTCTGAAGGTACAACAGTGTTTGGCAGGTTTTTTTGTGTTTTGTTTTACAGCTGTAGAAAGTCTGAGTCATGTGAGACATTTTATTGCAGGTTCTCCCACTGAATCCAAAAAAGCCTCAGGCATTTAAGTGCAAGACTAATGGAGTTATGACAGAGGCAATAAATCCTATCCCCTCCATTGGTTCTAATGTCTTTAATCCTTCACTTTGGCCCACTGGCCCACATTGTGCTCCTCATCAGGCCTGGTTGGAAGGACTGGACTGGTGTAATGCTGGATGGCTGGAGGACGGCTCGGTCCAGTATCCCATCTCCAATCCCAGAGACCAGTGTGGCCGCAAGGACACCCCGGCCGGCGTCCGCAACTACGGCTACAGGCACAAGGAGGATGAGCGCTATGACGCCTTCTGCTTCACTTCTAAGCTAAATGGTGAGACGAAACAGTCAGAAATGGCAGATGCGTGCACATGCCTTTACGGTTCGATCACACAGTTTCACTGTGAATGTTGGAACTGGTATCCGTGGCTACGCTCGACTGGGGGAAGAACAACGCGTCATCAGAAACGGCATTGCAAAAGCATCACTGTAAAGAAGAAGTGCGGTTTGATGATGGGGGAACTGAGGCTTGTTTTGATTTGATCTCTGACTGTGATCTTGGACGCCCAGAGGCTGCTAGATTTAAATCAGGCTGAGTACTCAGTCCTTTAAGGGACACAGTGTCCTCTGGGTGCAAAGTGTTGCCTTTCATATCCCAGAGCTTTAATTTACATCACATACCCAAACCGAGTCTGAGCACAGCGGCGCTTTCAGGTTCATACACTCAAACAGAGTTTGAACAGCCAAACACTGGGTTTATGTTCGCTCAGTCAAAGGCAATGCACAGTCCCATGAGGGGTGTAGAGGAGGGGGTTTTAATATGACATGACCTATGACAAGAAAAGGTTGTAACATTTTAATCTGATTGATGCTTGCTTTGTGGAGATACAGAAAATATTAGCATATTTTACTGTAATCTTCATTTAGGTGAGGAAATTATATTAGATCACGGTCATTGTGTTTGTTAAAAGGCATTAGTTACGATCTGGATTAAGAAAAGCTTTAAGGCGTAGAGTGAACCAGAGTCGTATTAGAGTGGAACAGGTAAGCAAATAAAATTAATGAGAAAATATCTGTTCATTTTAAAATTATAAATCAACTTAGATTCCTTTTTTTTTGGTGTGGATTAAGCATGCTTCCCTGCGACAGACTGGCGACCTGTCCAGGGTGACCCTGCCTCTCGCCCGGAACGTCAGCTGGAGATAGGCACCAGCAACTCCCGACCCCACTAAGGGACAAGGGTGCAAGAAAATGGATGGATGGATGGATGGATTAAGCATGCAGTGCCTTTCTGAAGGATTAATACCATCCCCAGATGATGAGAGTGTTGTGGGAATGGTATCGGCCTCTGCGGGTCTCCTGGGTTTTCCTCCTTGACCATTGTGTGGTCCACGCTGCGTCTCGAGTCCATATTTGGCCCCAGACTGCTGTGGTTTTATCCATGTCAGTAGCCCTGGGGGGACTGCTCCCAGATTGTTTTGGATGTACCCCCTCCCTTTCAGCCCCTCCATTGTCCTTTCTCCACATCTTAATTACAGATAACCTCGACCTCCACATCTGTGCCCCCTTTCACACACCTACTGAGATACACACAGGGGCTCTAAAAGGGTTCTCCCAACCCATTTTTGGATCTTTGCTCTCTGTCCTTGACATACAGCCTGCACTGCCTTTTATTTCATAAAGTCAACTGGATCAGGATGAATATCCTATTTTCCCCCTTTTATAAAGCAAATCTACCGCTGACACAGCAAGGTAATCGGTCATGCAGTTCAGTTTACCCAAGCTGAGTCATAAAAATCTCAAGAGAACATTGATCAACAAAGAGCATTACGAAAGCCAAGCAACAGAGTAGATTAGAGATAGTAGTGGTGGAAATGAAGGGAGGGCAATAAAACATTTATCCCAAGCTTTTCACATCCTTTAGGGCATAGTTTGTCATTTGAAAATAGAAAGAGTATGGCAGCTATAAAAACCTACCAAGACATTGTTTTCTACCCAAACTAGGAAAGGAGGGTATTAATCTGAGAAAAAAAATGAAGAGCTCCTGAAACATCGCGTTGATTACATCATACTCCTTGGATGCTTTCTTCTTCGGTCTATACAGGGAATCTGGTGGCAGTTTATGGCTGAGTTTGTAAAGGGACAAAAATAATATCTGGACCTCTAAACGTTTGCAGCTGGTAGAAACCGATTTAGTGCAGCTGTATTCACAGTTGTTTCTAAAATATAGGAAATTCAAATTCAGTTTAAAAATATTTTATTGCTCCCAAAGGAAAATTAGATGTTAATATAATTCATGTTATCCTAACGTTCTTAAGAAAGAGTTGTTGTTGAGTAAAAATGCATGACACACGTCTTAAATTTTTCTTTTTTATTCTGCAAAATCCACAACAACAACACACTGCTAGGAACTGACCCATCACACACAATTTCCATAAAATACATTAAAGTCTGTTGCTACAACATGACAAACTGTGAAAAAGCTTAAAGGGAATATTATCATTTGTGTTGAACTTTAACAGCTTTAAAAACATAATTTCTGTTCTGCAAAAAAACCCCCAACAACATGAATTTAGATTTGTATGTTTTGACCTATATTGAATATTGAAGACATTGATTAAAAAAGAAAAAAAATAGTTCAAACTAAGATATAAGTTCCTTCTAGGCTTCATAATTGGCGTTCAGAAGGAGCATCCATGTTTTTCCTCAGACGGAAAAAGCTGATTTGACAGGAAGCTGACATAACCGCTCATTGCTTCCCATGTGTGTTAATTACTGCTGACAGTCTGTTGCAGGCGGGAGGTTTCAGCGGTGGCCCAGTCAAATGCTGTATCTCAGTCCAGCTGGAAGGCCTTTTACTGAAAGTCCCCTGGGGAAATATGAGACAATATTCTGCCACTCTAATAGTCAGCAGTCACATAAACAAGCAGAAAATCTATAGCTGAGCCACGAGTGAGGCCAAAGCTGCTGACGTGATTTTTATGGGCAGATTTGGTGCGAAACTTAAGGTTTTATTTTTGAAGATTTTTTTTCTGTAATTTCATTTTAAAAGTCTCTTTTTTTATTTCTTTTTGATGGCACCACCTTGTCACGGTGGCCATTTTCAGTTGGATGCTCTAAGTTTTATTTGGGGTTGTCTATGTAAAAGTAACTGAATACAAGCCACACTTCCCAATGTTTTAGTTTTAAAATATTCCACTTATTTGCTGCTTTATGCTTTTTTTTGTCAGTATCAAATCCAAATAAGATACGGTGCAACTTGTTTACAGGGCAAAAATGTAAACAGGTAATTATTAATACACTGGTAACCCACTGTGTTCAAATCTCTAAACAAAAATCAGACGTATAGGAACAAAATCTGTCCCCAGGCTCAGCTAATCTGATTTGAATCTCTCTGATTTACTCACGTTTTGCCTCTTTTAATACACGGATTGTGTTCCATCCACATTTTCGCACGTTTACACATCCTCTCCTTTCTAAATGCACCTTTAGGCAAAGTGTACTTCCTCAAACGCTTCAAGAAAGTGAACTACGCCGAGGCTGTGAAGGCGTGCGTTCGAGATGGATCGGCCGTGGCCAAAGTGGGTCAGCTCTACGCAGCGTGGAAGTTCCAGCTGCTGGACCGCTGCGAAGCAGGGTGGCTGGAAGACGGCAGCATTCGGTACCCCATCGTCAATCCCCGCTCTCGCTGCGGAGGCTCCCACCCAGGGGTCCGACACTTGGGCTTCCCTGACAAAAAGTTCAGGCTGTACGGGGTCTACTGCTTCCGCAAGTACATGGATGAAACAGCAGGTGGTACCAAAGTGACAAAACCCTTGAAAGAAAGTCTGATCAAATGGAAGAGCAGCAACAGCATCCCGGCGAATGCCACAAACGCTATTTAAAGCTGACGGGCTGGGAGCCGAGGGGGGTGCGATTATAGATTTGACTGCAATCGCTCAGTGTGTCCATTCACTGCTTTTTAGAGTTAAACACCCACCAACCATGATGTAGTCATCTGCCAGTTTGCCAGAGCGAAAGACGGGGGCCGTGCACAATTAACGGTGACGTCTTTATTAAGGCGATTTTCCTTTTGTCTGCAGTCAGTCGATTATCTTAGGGAGAGCGTTAGCACAGATCTGTCATCTGGGAAATTGCAAGATTAAATAGCAGCTTAATCGTCAGTCAGGCACACATCAAAATCAAGCAGTTGACTGAGTATGGTTGTTTACGTGATATTTTCGAGTCAGGGGCTTTACGTTTCCTCCAAGTTGGAGCCTTGATGCCAATGTGATCTACCTGAACGTTGTCAAGAAGTTCCAAGTTTACAGTGCCTGTGCTTCACATTCGGGTGGCGACCGTCCTGCAATCTCATCCTTTAGAACTAGGTGAAGTAAATATTGCACTAGCACAATGATAGCTGCACTTCAGATTTAAAGAGCTCAATTTTATAAACGCATCCTAGTTACAAATCAAGCGTGCATGACGTTTATGGCTGAGAGCTGCTGCTGGGGCTGACTTTGCAATAATTTCAAAGCTCATGATAGTCATTTACACTCCAAGGGTGGAAGGTTACCCGTAACCTTTACGACGACGTACGCTTGCAAATTTGTTTATGGTGCTCAAATAAAAAAATAAAAAGTCTTGAACTTGTTTACTTGATCAAGAGCTGGTCTTGTCTCATTTTGTCTCCGTGGAAACAAAATAATGCATGGGTGACGTTTTATTTAATTTTTTTTGCCTTTTTTTTCCTCATAAAAAAATGAACATCTGAATGCATCAATAACTAAGGGTTACTACCAGAGCAAATAAGCAGAAGATTTTTAATCCAAGAAACTATTAGCCATTCACATTGTCACTTCTGTAACAGGCACCTTCACACTAAACATGACAATTATTATGCAAAAAAAGGCTATCGGGCTTTTTATAAGCAGTCATCTTCTAATATCTCTCTCTTGGCGAACAGCATTGATCCAAATGTGCTGTGTTTTTGATTTTGACCGACTCCATAACACTGTTTCAGAATCCAGCTGTTTTAATTCATTGCGTCCTGATTCCAAGGTGACTGTCGGAAATAAAACCTGAAGCCGTAATGAAAGCGGCGCAGTCTACTACTATTCATCAGATCAATACACTGATGATCACCAAAGGTAATTTGACTAATTAACAAGCAGATGAAAAAAATAAATAAAAAAACACAAATCAGTAAAATGATTTGGTGAGGCTGATGTAAATGTTTGAATATGAGTAACTTGTGGCTCTCTGATTGACGTGTTGTGATGTTTGCCAGTGATTGTGTGATTACTGAGCTGCAAAGACAGCACAGAGTGGGAGCTGCTGGTTTCTTGCCAATACAGAAGAACAAAACTGTTCTGTTGTCATAGCAACTGCCTGCAGAAAACACAGTGAAGTTCATGGAAAGTCAAGAAGAATGACATTACCAATGATGGTGATGAGTTTAAGACGGGGCGGGGTGTAATAATCAGTTAATCTCTGATTATTAAACAGCAAATAACCTTGATTATAAAACCTGATGGCATTGATACATTTTTATCCTCCCACTCTTCTCACTGCAGTATGAAAATAAAGTCTTAAACACTAAATAAACGAACAGTGAAATTTTCATTGATAAATTATGCATTTAAAATGTGTGAAGGATTTACAACAGTGTAGAAAAAGAAAGTCAGATTGCTGTGCCATTCATAATAGGTTTTTGACATTTAAAGTGCAAACTGGAGCTAATGTGATAGACAAGTTGCATCAACAATGTAACTTGATCTGCAAAGGCTTTGCCTGCCAACTTAGTGGCAAAAATGTGAAGAGCACAATGTATTTGTGGTGGTACTGAGGTCAAGACGTGGCTGCATGGCTTATCGGAGCAAATCGGCAAACAAACAATTCCACTGAGTGAAAACATTTTTCTTAAAGGAGTAGAATATTAGAGTTTGCATTAAAAGGTTTACAACCCTTTACAAAAGACAAAAAGTTGAGTGGATGTATTTGATACGAGCAAAATAGCCTAAATAGGTTGGCAGCACATGTTAAACAACTATTAATGTTTAAAATACAATTTAAATGATATTTTGTAATTGTTTGTATTTCTATTTTTTAATTTGTTTTATAGTGTCTCACAAAAACATTCACAACTTTTGAAATAAAAAAAAATGTTTTAATTTACCAACTAGTAGGGGTTTCTCTGGATTCTTGTTCTGCTAAAACTCACTGGTACTTTCTGAGTTTGTTCTAGATTTTGTAAAATAACAGGAATTTCTCCAGGTGAGGGACGTGTGTTAGTTCCTAACTCATGCTTACTGTAAGTACGTTACAGAGCATACCTGGAGCACGACACAATGTTACATTTCTGACAATGAAGGGAAAAAGGATTTGGATGGGGTCAACAACCAGAGAAAAGAAGAAGAAGAAGAGTAAGGCTGCACGGCGGAGCAGCGGGGAGGCAAACGGGGCCACGATGACCGAGGCTGGCCGAAGGACGCAGCCAAATGGCGAGAGAACAACTGTGTCCTCGTTGACACAATCATTTAGGATTGTGAGAAAGTGACTGGCGTGCAGGTAACTCATTGTGTTTTGTTATTTGTAAAAAAAATAATTTTGAGGATGATTTAAGAAGTGAAATAAAGCTGCAAGAAGTTCGCCACAAGCCAGGTGAAGGACACAACAACCACATAGTCAGATGAGACCAAACAGGAATTCAAAACACATACTGTATATCCACCCAGCCCCCACTCTACTCATATTCAGATTGCTATAATTTATCAGATGTCAGACTTTACTCATTACAGCTGCTTCTTTTTAGGATTTTTCTCTTAAAATTATGTCACCTGCACCCTCTCCCAGGAATCCATCCTTGGCTGCTGTTTTCTGACAGCCACAACCTTTCAGCCTGTTTATCTGCTCCGCTTCATTCATTTTCCTCCTGAAAAGCTCCAAAAGCCCCTCGCTGTTTTTACTCACTCCATCTGCTTCTGCCCTCGGGTTCCTCTCCATTACCTGTAACACCAGCATACTAATTAGTTCAGCAGCAGTAGCAGAATTTGAACACATCTTGAATTAATGTGCACAGGCGGCAGAGAAGTGGGCTAAAAGAACGACTGAACAAGTTAAATGAGGCAAAACAAACCATTATTGTCGGTAATACGGTTTATCGGCTCTGTCATTCATTGCACCACTCATTATTTATATGAGCGCAGTTGTTTTTGTCTGTCTCTCAGCGATTGGCCACTTGGGAAACTTAAAGACATAAAAACAAGAAGAAACAAACACAAGTGCTTGTTGTGTTTGTCTTTTAAAAGTGATTTGCCTTTTATGAAATAAAACTTGCCTATTGTGGATGTGGAGAAGGTGATTCCACAAGGCATTTTTGCGTTGGGATGATTTAAAGGTGACCCCGTCCTTGTAGCTGTATGAACCTCTTGACCACGACTCTGCTGCTGATGCTCACAACAAGGTTTTTGGACCTTCAGCCTGCGCCGGAGTGGTTTAGAGCCGAGTGTCGAGTTAAGCGGAGGGAATCAAATTTCGTAAAAGTAGAAAAACAATAGATATCCATGGATGTTTTGTAATTTGCCCGTCCCCATGATTTACTTACAGACTGCACACTTTACATGGCAAAAGCTACCAACTCGACATCATTCACTTCCGAATCACAAAATAATAAGATCGCATTAGGATGCCGGATTGTTGAGACCGAGCGCACGAGTAAACCAAACGCCATTGGCTCATCGTGGGACACAGCTAAAGAAACGACTCTGCTCCCTAAACAATCTCCATTAACGTCTTATGCATTCTGTGTGTAATTCAGCCGCAGTGAGCTGCTGCAGATGGATATTATGCATGGGAAGAAGTGGGTTTGTGTGACAGGCAATTAGCCAATTTGTGAGGGGTTTCTCTGGTGTCAGGGGTGCAAGAAGAGGGCGTTCGTGTTGAGTTAATTGAAAGTGGTAACCGTCCTAATGGAGTGTGCCGGGCTAAATAATGGGAAGAGTTTTGACCTGATATCCATGGATAAGGAGTGTAGCTTACTTTCATCATAATACGGGCCATCTATTGTTCCTGTGGGTGTACTGTCTTAGCAGTAAGCTTGTTACGCAAACATTTAGATCAAAAAGTGGATTTGGTTTTATTTCCCTGGAAAAGGAAGAGGTCAATAAAGAGTTTTAGCGCAGTAAGGGAAATGTATAGCCCAGCGTCTAAAAGGAAGCAGAGACCCACTGGAGAAGAGGATGTGTAGAGGAGAGATAGCGCAGACGAAGAGAAAGATTTGTTTGGAAAATATGAGGCAGAACGATAAAAAAAAAAATTGGGGGAGGGAGGAAGGCAAAGAAGTCTGAAATTCAGAACCAAGGCAGCCGCAAGAAGACCTGGATATCTAACCACTGCCAGGCCCTAGAAATTGGTTGGTCAGCAAGCTATTGTGGCCCTGTTTAGAAAAGATGAAACTGAGTAAATTCAGAGGTGCACAAACCACCAAACTTTATCGTCTTTTAGTCACAAGAAACAGTTACATCTTACCACTTGTCCTCTGTTCACTTTTCTCTTTCAGGAAACGTGAAGCTGCCTGAGGCCTACGTTTGAGAATAGTCTGTGCTATTTAGATGTGGAAACACTTTGAGTCATTCAATTTAAAATAAACAAAACATCAGAATATAATTAATTGATCAATTGATAGATAGATAGAAAGACAGTCTTAACATAGCAAAATGCTTTCATTTATTTTTGTCAAAACATGGACATCTTGTTGATTTAATGCCTCCACATCTACATCTTTAAATATGCAAGTTTATGCTGCTGCCTTTACCAATTATGGATGATGAGAGGCACCATGCTGGCTGGGCGTCACTGAAACACAAACTGTAAAATGTAAAATGAATTGGGAATGTTTGAGCTTACTTAAAACCCCAGTTCCTGAGTTTTAACGGTTTCCCATCAACATTTTTTTAAACAACTCGGATTTGGCATAATATTAAAAACCTCATAATAATCTACTTTTCTGCTTCTGATTATGTAAACTATGTGCTCCGTAGTTTACATAGCCAGAATCAGAATCAATTTTGTTGGCCAAGTTTGCACAAAAAAACCGAACCATTTGACTTTAGGTACTTAACTTACCGATAATACAGTGATTACAAACTTCATTTCATTTGTTCGTCTCAATGTCAATATGCTCCAAAGCCATTTACAGTGTCTCAATTATGCTATTTTACTCTAACTTTTAAAATCACCCCTTTGTTTTTTTTCTTCACTTTTGTGAAATTGCATAATTAATCCTTTTTCTTTGCAGCTAAGTCTGCAGTTCTTTTTCCCCCCCTTTTTTCACGTAAGATAAAAACACATTTATCAGTAATTAATGCACCAAGTGTGGCACAGAAAAGAGGCACAATTTACAGTAGTCATTTCCAGCAGGTTATTTATTTAAATGTTTTTAAAAGTAGTTTTGAGAATTATTGCTGGTGTGATTTTGATGAAGACAGCTTTATTACTTTTAGCTTTATAGTGCTGAGCTCTACTGTACATCTGTCTGACATTACTTTTACTGCAAATTAAAACACTTAAGCCACTGGATGCTTGCCACCAAAAAGTTGCTGTTATGACAATTTCATTATAACTTGTTAACCTCAAGTCAAAAGACAGATACAAAAAGTGGTCGTTTCTGCCCAAAAAGGAAATAATAGACATCACACAACTACATGTACAAACAGGACGTGGAGCAAATGAAGTCAGCTGCTCTTCCCCACTCAACCAAGCCAAACCTGCAGATCATCAGATGGGGTCGTAAAACGAAACACTGAGCAGTGCACACACAGCTGGGAGAGCAGGATGCTGGACCGGCGGTGTGTGAACGACCTGGCTGAGTCTGAGGCTTTTTCCGGCTTCGCTCTTTGTCTGATTCCTGCACACAAAGGCAGGAATCACTGTATAAAAAATACAAAACAAAATAAGCCAGTAATGAGATGATGCTCCACCATCTGCAGTGTGGCATCGTAAAGATGAGTGCAAACGCAGATTCATGGGTGAAGCTATTCAGCAACCTGACTGCAGTAAAGATTAGGAAGATAAACGGATGTAGGAAGCAGATTGTCTTTTTGGATCTGGATATGCAGATTTGCGCAAGTCTGGGTGTTTTTCTTTCTTTCTTTTTTTTGAGTGCAGCCTTCAAGAGATTAAAAACAGAACTTATTAAGGTGTGGGCAGAGAGTTAGGGACTGTCGGGCGTTAAAGCCAAATGTTGATTATGATAATCTTCTTGAACTTTGGCAGCACCATCAGGCAATAATGTAGGATAATGCCAGCGATCCACATTGATTCGCCACGCCTGCCAGATGAGCCTGATATTGATCCAAGAACAAGGTTATGAAAAGCAGTCTTTCCAGCTCTCTAAATTCATCTACTCATCCCCGACTTGCACAACAAGAAGCACCGCACGTTTTGGGGGTATTTAAGCATCTATTTGCATTGCGTATTGTGAGAAAATTCAGCTGGAAAGAGCGGTGCTCTGCAGGGGTTTCTGTTGCATGCTGCTCCTAAATGTGATTACAATGCCTCACATGTATGAATACTTCTCATTTCCCACATTTTGTAATATTACAACCCCACGCAGTGCAGTGCAGTTTGGATGTTATTCAACAGCTCCACTCAACAATGTAAGACAAAATCTTTCTTATTTGTTTTCTGCATTATGTTAACATGTAAATGCCTGCCTCTGTCAGTTTTGATCTTTTTTTATGGTTGAAGAAAGATAGTTTTAGAAACTTTTTAGAAATGATAAATGCAAATATCATTTAAATATATATTTTTTTATTTGGACAGGAGCCATGAACCTTAAACCTCGCCAGTTTTTCTTTCGTAATTTGCATGACTAGAAGAAAAATCTGTCACTGAGGTAAGTCTGACAATTGCAGCCCTATCTATCATATAAAAACACCAATAAGAAAACCCCTGAAAGCTGAAGCTTTAATGTGACAAAATGTGGAAAAGTTCAAAGTGTAGGAATAATTTTGCAGCAAATCCAGTTGGAGAATGTTTGATTCCGCAGAGGTAGGTCTGGGCTGCGTTTCGGTCCTGAATATGAGTGGTTGTGACACGTCTTTCGTGGCTGCAGAGCAGCAGAGGAGAGAGCTGAAGGTCATTTCGAAAAGGGAGAGATTGAGAGAAAATTCCCGTTAAGCAACGCTAATGAGCGTTGTGCACAGAAACTCGCCATGCTGGGCTGAAATCGCCGCTCAGCCGGCCAGAACCGAGGGGGAGGGCGTTAAAGAGATGAAATAATAAGTGTGATTGATTGTCTGATCCAAACAGAACCCAGTACGGCGGCGTCTTCAGGTGTTTTCGGAATAATAATGGAATGAGTCAGTCATCTATTAAAGGGCACGGGTGGAGCGGTGGAACAAAGCAGTGGGGAGAGACAGGAGACGCGGCTGTGTGTGAGTGTTTCGCAGGAAACGTTGCTGTGAGGTGATGAAACCATCCATTCACAAGTGAAGGCTCTGTGGCGGACCTTCGGGTTGAGCTGAAGGTTACACAGCTGAACAGTGGATGTATTCACAGACTGTTTGCTGCCAAAATAAACCCCCACCCTCCCCTCCTATCGCATGTCTTTTATCCCTCCCACTTGTCTGTCTCTGCTGCTCTTCATCCTACGCGGCTTCTCTTGCGCTGCTGAGGGATTTGCCCTTGGCAAACCCGCTTCGTTTGCTTCAGCCAGAAATTGTTGGCACATCAAGAAGAGCGAGAGAGAGAGAGAAAAGAAAAACAGGAGAAAAACTGCATTATTTTTCTTCATACAATATTCTTGGCACAGGAGAGAATGGCTTGCCTCTTCACCCAGATTTGGAAATGAATCTCCTCTGCACATAGAAGTAGTAAAATGGGTTTTGGAATTAAAAGACTGAAAGTATGTCAGATAAAATCAATGCTAACACAGAGAGAGAGAAGGCAAAGAGGTCAGCAATATTATTGTTGCACCGCTGTATAAATTATAAGGCTTTGAAAGTTTAATGTTGAAAATTGCTTAAAAAATGTCAAACATCCTTCAGATTTACTGTTTTATTCTTTTAGAATCAGTTCACAAATTCATTTTAAAGGGATTGTTTAGGTCACCAATAATTGTGGCACTGAAAGACTAAATGTGGTGCAAAGTGCTTTAGAGGTTTCTAGACTATAGATTAAGCACTCTACAGGCAATTTACCATTTAATTCTGCAACCAAAGAACAACTGAAAAAAGTTCATAGTTAAAAAATGTAAGTTTCATTGCTTACAGTTTATTTAGTAGAAAACTCTGCTCCAGCAAAAGAAAAAAAGGAATTTGACTTACTTATAATATCAATATTTTATTCTTTCTTATTTTTCTGCATTGTATAAAACGGTTTTGGCCACATAATGGCTTTTGGAATAACTTCACAAACTCAAAACAATGAGTCCAGGCAAACAGGTGATGGATCCAAACAAGGGTTTCCTTTAATGACCATTTGTCTTGTAAAGAATATAATACAATAACAGTACTAGAATTAAGAACATACACTGATAAATATCAATAAATACTGCCGAGCCACATTCACACAGTTTCAGTCTTTTATATATTGCATTTGTGTTTCACCATAGAAACCTGCAACCCGACAACGAAGTTGGTCTGTGTCGTAAATGCCCAGCTTCGCTTCGGGTTCTCCCGCAGTGCCAGTGTTGACCGAAGCGCCTCTGTGTATCTATTGCAGCAGTTTCACAACAGCAGCAGTGTGTGTGTGTGTGTGTGTGTGTGTGTGTAGGAAAGAGAAAAGAAAAAAAAATCAGGTGGAGCTGGGATTCGAGCTTTCACCGGCTGTGTGAATGCGGCCCAGAGAGGCTAAGCAACAAACAAACACACCCAGAGTATAAATGGATCGTACGGAGAGTAACGCGTGAGGAGATACGTAACGGAGGAAAGAGAGGGAAACATCTGTCACCGGCTCCTGCGCAGCGTTTGTCTCAGTCGTTCTCACTCAGCTGCAGTAACACGTTTCCTTTCATCCATCCATCCGTCCCGCTTTTTCCTGACAATGATAAATCGTCTCAACTCAGTTTCAGCGGCGTGACGCCGCACAGACGCCACTAGGGGGCGAAAAGGCCGGAGAGCGAAACGGGAGCGGAAGAGAGTTCGGGAATGAAAACGACAACAAAAAAGTGAAAACGGTGAACGCGCAGAGGAGAACTGTGTCTGTTTTCCTGTCATTTAGAAAACACTCAGCAGTCAGTCGATGCCATTGACAGACTTAATAAGAGCACAAGACAGACTGCCTAATCACGAAATCAATAGTCTGTCTGTGCGGGACTGAAGGAGGACGGCAGCCGCTGCATCGCCGTTATCGTGCTGCCGTTACCGACTCTCTTCAAGCTGCTTCTTGACAAACAGACCAGGTGGAGGGTCAGCCCGTCTTCCGACTGAAACCGATGCATCTTTGCTCGATTGATTCAGATGGACCTTTTGTTGAAAATTTCTCCATATTTAGCCACATCTCAAAGCGATAAATATTGTAAAAAATAAATAAATAAATAAATAATTGAGCTTGGAAATTTCAGGCATTAAGTCGCCCTGACCGTTTCACACCTTTGTCTTCGACTCAACGAGCAAGAAACGGCTCCACACCGGCTCCCCACCAAGGAGTCGCTCCCGCCTCTAACCTGAGAGACAGCTGGCCGAAATATCTCAACAAGCTCACTGTTGTGATTATGATTTGTAATGATAAGGCTTTGTGGCCCGGCCGTGTGTTTGTCTGCCCTCAGGCCTCCGACTGCAGCGCCCGGGAGGAAAAGGCGAGCCGAGTGGGAGTGAGGAAGATTAAAAGCAGGATTTTGAAAGGAACCAAACGCTGTGTTTGAAGTCAGAGGAGGAAGAACTGGTGTGTGTGTGTGTGTGTGTGTTTGAGCTCTTTAATATGTTTGAGGTTTTTATCTTTTGTTTTGTATTCCTGTGAGAAAAGGTTGATGGCTGGATTTAAAAGAGGGCATCTCTGAGTGAGTGGCGGCGTGTCTGAGTTTTAGCGTCACAAAAAGATCCGCTTTAGTCATGTTGTTTGTTTCGCCTCGTAGATTTTCGGTTCGAAACTCTACTCGGTTTCATACAACTTTATCACATCATTTTTTTCTTTAGGCCTCGTAAAGCGGCCGAACCTTTACCCAGCTGTAATTACCCTGTCTCTCAGCATCAAGTCTGCAGCGAGAGGGTCTTCCATCTGCCCTTTCATTCACCCACCCATGGTCAATCTATTTTACAGGAGCGACGGGGGGGGAGAAAGCAGCCTGACATCTGCAGAGCGACAGGGGTTTGATGGCTGTGACAGCCACCATGTACCTTCCTCTGACTGTCCATCAGCATTACCCTTCTCCTGTCATGGCAGCTCCGTGGTTGGGCTGATAATGGGGCTTGTTAATTAGGCATGCAGGAGATTAATTGAACCGATACAAAGGTGTAAGATTACTGTTGTTGTCCTAGCCAAGGTGAGAGGAGGCAAACAAAGGCAAAGATATCATTGCAAATAGCAGACTTCGCCTTAACGCTGCTCATAACAAACATGTAGCATGTAGAGAAGTCATCTGCTGGCCGACAGGGACTGACTGGTCAACAGGAGTTTGGAAACCGAAAAATCTCATCTCATTCTGACTGAGGAAATGTGGCGCGCTGAAACGCTCGGAACGCAGCTGAGCAAAGAAGACTTGAAAGCTAGTTTTAGGTTATTTAACGTGGTTAAAATGATGCAGAAGTGTAAGAAGCTGTTTGAGATATATATTTTTTCAAAGACATGTTGACAAGTCTGTGGTAGGTCCAGGCTGCATGAAAGCGAGCGAGAGCAAGACATTCAGCAGAAAGTAGGTAAGCCGTTTTCATCCTTTTGAGCTTTCCACTCCTGTCTCTGTAGAATGACAAAGTTATACTGCACATATACCTTCAGACACAGCTATATGTTTGCAATGATAGCCATGCTAACTCCCCTTTTTGCTAATATAAAAGATACAAAAGATAAAACACTGCATGTCCTAGTGGTAGAGCACAGGCTCTGTACGCTGAGGCTGCAGTGATCAGTGCAGCTTAGTTTTACCATTTACTGCTTGTCTTCCTCTTCTCTCTGTACAAAAAACCTTAAATCGGCTTAAGTTAGGATCTGTAAGAACAGGTTTTACAAAAAACACCGATTAAAAAAAAAATCAGGCACAAAATTCTGATCCATGCAACCTCAGGTAGGAGCTACAGTACTGAAAACGTTGATGTTCTGTTAAAAATAAAATTGTGAAAAACAAAGAAAAAGAGGATGAGCAAAGATGGATGAATCCTTCAAAAGCACATAGGTACTAAAAGAGTAAGAAAAAAGGATCCAGCAAGATAAAGAAGCATCAAAGCTAGACATGCCGGAATGAGGGTCATAATCCCACAAGCACAAACCTCGAGGGTCGGCTTTAAAAAGAAGAGCAACGATTTATCTGGACAGTAAAGCCGAGAGAAGACAGAGCAAAGCGTTCTTCTTCTTTCTTTTTTTTTTCTGTCCACCTCAATCTCTTCTTTAAAGCGCCACGCGCCACGGCCATCTTCAGGTGGGAGTTTCTGTCTGACCCAGAAACAGCAAACCTTAACCTTACCGACCCTTTCCGTCATCAGCCGCCATCACTCTTCTGTATCATGAAAACACATGAACGTCGAGTTCCTACACATAACGATACAGCTTCTTATTCCCTGTGATAATGTCAGTCGGTACAGCTCTGACAAGTGACTTCACATCAGTCAGTATAAGTCTGAGTTGGTTATGTCTGTTCAACTCAATCGACTGTTAGGGGGGACAATTTTACTGACGAATAGATAAAAACAAATATTACTAAGCAACCTAATGTGATGTACAGTATAACTTATCTGATAAAAATCGTGTTGGATCCATCTTCACTTTTTTATCATTTTAATTGCTAGAGCAACACTAAATACATGTTAGTAGGAAAGTCAACACAAGAAACAGAAATCCACCACATGTGTTAGCCATAAAAAAGATTATATCATAACAATGTGTTTGAAGATTGATCATAAAGAAAGAGAAAAAAACAAAAAAAACAAATGTGGATTGAATGCATTTACTCTGATGAAATATGAGATTTTTTCTGCCACAAAACACTCAGGAAAATCTGTCTGATAAGTTTGTTATATCAAAAACAGCTGATTAGGCAAATCATCTGTTTCCTTTCTATAAAAAAAAATTGCACAAACAATTCCTATACAGTGGAGGAATAAAGTACTTTTGCTCCAGTTAGAGTTGAATATGTTTAAATTTCTATTTATTCATGTATTTATACAGTAGGGCTGACTTACGAAAGTAAAACATGATCATGTAGACAGTGGTGTAACTGGTGATAAACAAACCAATAATTCAAAAGCGTCACAGTGTTTCTGCTTTACTTTGCAGCAACCAAACCCAGATAATGAAGAATATGTTTAGCTGGGGAAAAAATTACTTACATCGTAACAATTATTTCCTCTGAACAACATCTGCAGGGTTTCCAGCAGATTTGTCATTATGGAAACCTTGAACAAGAGTTGGTTTATCATTTTTTTCTGAACATCCAAACTGATTTTTCCGTTGTCTGAGTGCGACTGTTAAATCGCTGAAGCTCGTTTAGGTGGTCTGGACAAGACAAACGGATGAACAGACGGATGAATTTGAGAAAATCCACTGGACATTCAAACTTCAAACATGTTTTCACACTAAATCCATATTACAATGATAATCCTGGCGCGACGCACGTTTGTAAACTTTTCACCGGACCTCAGTGCTTCTGTGGTGGGATTTTAGTCACTTAAAATGTTTAAGTGCAGCAGATAAAATCTTAATGACTCAAGATATCTTTGCACAGAGCCTTGAAAAACTGTCTTAAATCTTCAGACCCTCGCCGTTCTACCTCCCCTTCGTTATGATGCCAGAAAACAAATGTGGATGTTTTGAGCTGAGTTGAGACAATTGGTATCAAATGTGCAGGTTAACCCTGGGGGTGACGGGGAGAGGAGTGGGGAGAGGAGATGTCGGCACACCTTCAACCGATCGAGATGGCTCAGATGATTTATTTAGGTGAGCCAGAAATCGGAGCCACTATCCATTTTTTCTCTGGGCTTTCATCATCTGATCTAAAGCAACTGTCTCACACCGACAAGAAAAATACAACGCTAACAATCAAATAACTCAATTACAACCGAATCTGGTTCAAAAATCAGCAAAATCTGTGTCAGAAGAGTCCGCAACAGTGTCTTACAAAGGGGCAAACCGAAAAGCAGCAGAATCAGGAGCTAAACACAGAGCATTTGTAAAAAATAACTGTTCGATAGACAAAAGGCTCAAGTCAATATCGCGACGTCTCCCATTGACTTGTCTGACTTTGATACGGCATTTCCAGTGATGTCACCCCTATTTACAGTTCATACTAAAACCACTTCTCGCCAAAGAAAGTCCATACTCAAACTAAAAATGTTTTTGTTTTTTTTCTTCCTCTTTTCGCTCTAAAAAAAAACAGGTCAAGGGCTGAGCTCAAAGAAAGGGAGAGTAACTGGATCATGTGAGGGTAGAGGACAAGACAAAAGAACTGGAAGCCAAAAATGAAACAAAGAAAAGGAAAAAGAAGAAGAAGAAGAAGAAGGGATGTCAAAGTGGTTGTTAGAGTCCTAGAAACACCTGGCAGCACTTTGGCAGGCATCAGAGGGGACTAATAAGCAGGTTGCCTCTGTGCACCAAGGGGTGAGAAGGTGGGTGGGGGACTGAGGCCAGAACAGAAAAAATAGGGCTGCAGGGAGTTCATGGGCTGAGAGTTTGAAGTGGTATTTGGGGAAATGAGGACAATGGGGGAGACAGGCGAGCTGTCTCCCCCATTGCAGCAGAGAAAAAAAAAGAAGGGTGCCGATCTTTTTTTCTTGTGTTTTTTTTTGGTTCAGAAGCGGGCGTGGTTGTGGCCTTGGTTGAGCTCCCCTCCGTGGTGCCCCCCCTCTCTGTGGCCATGCCGCTTGTGCTTCCTGCGCTCCCTCCTCGCCTTGTGGTGGTGGCGTCGGTAACGATGGGCCCGCCGAGCTGGCGAAACAAGAGAGAGGGAGAGAGAGAAGACAAAAAACAGTGTGATTTATTAAAGTAGAGTTCTAGAGTTTAAAAAAAAAAAGAGAAAAAACCTGGAAGACAGACATGCATCTCGGGGGGGAAACATCACAGGCTTTCAGATGGATTGTCGAAGGCAGGTGGGACCAGGCAGGACGCAGGGGGATCAGAGAGCAGCAAGGTCAGAACGCCCCATTCTCCGTGCAGAGTGTCTGAAACGCTGAGGGGTTATCTGTTTATCTCACACTGCGTTGACCGGGCGCCTTAAAGCAAGTGGCGCGCCGAGATAGCCACCCACTCCCATCCTCTGTGAGCTTGTCTCAGGGCGGCGGTGTCATATCGTATCGGTCCGACGTGTCATCTGTGATCAACGCTCACAAATTTTCTAACTCGCGGCGCGTCAAAACAGCCCGCTTCCACAGATTAGGAGTCAGGATGGCGTCTTTATCAGTTTGAGCAGAAGCTACATTATTTCAGTGTTTCATCATTACTGTCACTCTCTGAGCAACGCGAGGCTCGGCTTGCAGAATATTAAAGTGAATCTTGCTCCTTGCGTGTCCTCTTGACTTTCTGCTTCCTGTGTAACCTGAGAGTCAAATCTGATCAGAACAAAATTAACTCTGTAAACGCTAAACAAGGGGAAGGTGTGTGACGGAGGGAGGAAATTTTAAATCCAGAGTCAGCCCTGGATTGGCTCACTCCTCTTCCTGGTTGTAGTTGCCACCTCCTCTGCAGAGGCCTGTAAACGAGCCATCATTTGACCGAGGTGTGTTGGACCAGGGGAAGACATGTAACATGCAGGACACCGGGTCCAACGTGTATTTCTAAAAATCTTATTTCACAGTGATGCTATTGTCTGTCGCATAAAATCCCATGAAAATACACTGAACACAGTGATTGGACTATAACAGAATGTGAAAGGGTTTAAGGTCGATGAAGTACCTGATTATTTTATTCCTGTGTTTTTGCATCATGAACATGCAAAATACAGAGTGAAAAAGGCTGAACATTTTCCCTTTAAGCACACATCTATTCCACTGCATTGAGTCTGAACCTGTTGTAAAACATTTTTAAATGGGGGGGAAAAAAACAACCTTGAGCATAATGCACTTCAAAGGATACCCAATCACTTCTGAGCAAGCCCAGGGGAATTAATTCAGGCCACAGCCACGGTAATGTTTTTTACTTGCAATTATTAATAATGAGAGCAGGGCTGGCGAGCCACAACGCTCACAGTGACAGCCGAGCCTCAGGGCTGCTAATGTAGGTTCGATGTTTGGGACCTGTGGCGGGGAACTCGCTAAAAATAAAACAAACCAAAGTAACGTCTGCGAGCACCGCGCTGCGTAAAACTCACATTTTATGCAGATGATTTTGGGTCGGTCCCACTTGCCGTTGGCGCGACACTTAGCAGTGGGAACATGGCGCTGCAGGAAGCCGTCGCCGCACTGGTAGCGCACTATGGAGTGGATGTCGTAGTGGGAACGCTTCCGGCCAATTAGAAAGGCATTGTCCACGCTGGGAGGGGCGCCGCAAAGCACTGGGGAGACACAAGGGGGCACAAAGAGGGCAAGTTCAGAAAGACGAAAGAAGGCAGCTGGGCCTGAACTGAGCCGAGCACAAAGGCCCTGGATTAATCAGTTTCAAAAACATTGAGCCGGGCTTAAACGATGCAGCTGATTTATGCCAGCATCGGGTACGCACTCACAGATGCCTCCAAAAGACCATCAGCCACAGATGATGCGGACAAATGGTCAACAACATATAAACATGGATTTCTTTTTGTTTTTTTGCAGCATTTAAAGCTCAGAAAGATTAGGAGAAGTGAAAAAATCACTTCACAAACACATTTGGGAAAAAAACAACTGATAACTATAAACCAAAACAGGTCATATAGCAAGATATTATGCAGATAAATCATACTGCAAAAACTAACATTCACCTTGCTACCCTCCCCCCATGTTAATGGAATCTAGTAGTAAAATTTACTAAAATTACTGGTGTGCTTCACTCTTTAAACTTTTGATTGTCATTTATTGGAAAATGTTCTTTTAGCCCATTTGAATATTTATGTAAACAGTACCTTATGGTGTGCTATTGCACACCATAAGGTACAGCTACTCTAAGGTAGCTGTTTAAGCTACCTTAGAGCTTTAACAGCTAAACTCAATAAGCTGAATAACTTGGCTACCAAACATTGGTTAGATGTTGATGTGCAGCAGCTGTAATGCTTTAAACACCCATTACATTTTTGACGAGTCAGCACTCTCTGTCATTTAGAGCAGTAGAAAAACGAGAGAACAAATTATAATACCTTTAAGATATAAAATAATAATAATAATAATAATAATAATAATAATAATAATAATAATAATAAAATGCGCTTTTATGACAAAGCAATAATTTGAAAGGAATAAACTAATAATGAAGAAAAAAAAATGCTTTAATGCAAATGTGCCTTATCTAAAGCTTAGATGTCACTTCTTTTGCAAAAACAAAATAGAAAAACATCCCGTCTTACTTCCTCTGCTTTAGTTTGCTTATACCACCCTCTTCATTACACAAGTAGTCTTTAAATGGCGAGGATTATATGGGTTCATCATCCTTACAAAATCCCAAATTTAAGGACACATGCAGACACACGTTCAGACTTTGGCTTCCGGTTTTCTTCGAGCATTACCGCACTGAAAACATCATAATCTGGATTTGGTTTCTGGAGGACAGCAAAGTCAGTGTAAGACTGAGTGTGAGTGGGCGCCTGTCAAGGTAAAAAATGCAATTTTGACATATGAGGAGAGAGTAGCGAGGATAAGGAAAATGTTTACAGAAGCTGCAGGAGATAGGACTGACACGCTGTGCAGAGACTGACGGGATGGGAGAGCCACAGGGAAGCACTCCAGCAGTCTCCTGCTGTAACGCTGGATGGGTGAGGCTGTCTGGTTATAGGAGTCACAGAGCTTGACACTCAGCTGTCCCCTGCTTCACATTTAATGTGGAATAATCTCTGTAACATATATGCATCTATTCTGCACTTAAAAAGCTAACAGCTCACAGTTAGGTCTCATCTAAATATTAGTGATGGACATTCGTGATGCAGTCAGTTCTGAACTAATCACTATGGTACAGTTTTATTTCATAATAATCCTGAACTGCATGTTGTTTTTAGGCAGAAAAAAAGTACCAAAAAGTATTGCTAAATCGACTTTCACTTATACAACAAATGAGAAAAATCAAGCGTTAAGAACTAATTGTTTTTAGCAAAATCGCGTTATCAAAGCTGTTGGTACTTTTGTTGTCAATACTCTGCACAACCAAACTTCAATAGGAGAGCATTTGATTTTCATCAATCACTTTTGTTCTGACTTTTTGGTAGACTTTGTGTTTGCTTGTTCATACTTTTTGAATCATTAACCTATCAAAGTATATCAATTAGGCTAATAGGTACTCATACGCAGTTTTTTTTTTTTTTTGAGGAGTTCACCAGATTTTTTCCCATTTTTTTCCCCAGTTGTTTGCAGTTCTCCAACTGTGAGTTGACCTAACCTAACATCCTGGTCACTGGCAAGACAAACACAATACATGTCGTCCAGCAGTGATGAGAAATGTCCTGAGTCGTGTCATATTTACAGTCCAGAGAAACAGAGGGCTACTAATTAGTTGCAAATGAATAAATGCAACTATGAATGTAAACGCTTGACTTTCATTTCAAATGGATGATCACAGCAGACGCTGCCAGTGATTCTGCTCAAAACAATTCCTTCCAGCAGACGGGATTTTCCTCCAAAGAAGAAATGTACTCAAATTAAATGTCCTGTTTTATACATTTTTCATGCGCGACTTTGCTGCCGCAATAAAAGATTCATGTATTTTCTGCTGTTCTTCACATTACGTTACCATTAAATGCGACATGGTGCCGATAAACGTGGCTCTCACTTCAAATAGTGACAGTCAAACTACCACCGATTTGAACTTTATTTGCGCATCACAGGAATAACCAAATATGCAATCAGAGTATCTTTGTAAGTTTTGGCAACGTGAATGATTCAACAGCCTCTAAAAGGCGAAGGGATATCATTAATTCAGACGGAAATCCTAATGCCACATTTACAGTTTAATGGGTTGTGAAAGAAGAAGGGAGGGGAAAACCTGACTCTTTCTGACACAGGAAAATCACTGAGTCAACAAAGACGGATGGCTAAAAGGCAGTTTTCTCTTTGCCTACAAGCCTTTTCCCCACATGGAGTGTTTTTTCTTTTTCTTTCTTTTTTTTCCTATTTTGCAGCGATGGCAAGACGAGTCAGATATACTGAAAGATGGATGAAAGAAAATGTCACTAAACCCAGAAGAAGCAACCAAAGCAGAGATTTCACGGAGCACTTTTTACGTCAGAAAAGGTCTTTGCAGCATAAAGCCCTGGAAGTCAAACTCTTATAAGTCAGAATGAAAAGATTTACACTAGAAAAGCCACAAAAAAAAAAGTTGTTCGCAAGGCAGCAGCGCACCGGAGACGCAGACGTACACCTGGAAACCGCAAGATTACCTAGACCACTTTATATATTTTTCTCTTGTGTTCAGGAATTTTACACGCATTTAAATAATATTTAAAAAAAGTACACTTCAAAAAGCTTACCGAGACACGTTTGTTTATGTTTTCTAAAAGTCGCATACATTGGATGTGTTTATTCATGCTGGGAGCAGCTACAGAGGTATTATTTGCGCCTTTATGCCTGTGTAGCGGGGGGTTGTCAGTGTGAGGCGGAAGAACGCGAAGAGCTGCAGACAGCTTGATGCTGGGTCCTCTCAGCGCTGCTTTACGGCCTCAAAGCATCCGCTCACCCACTGACAATCACGACAGGGAAAAACGAGAGAGATGTGAAGCGGCTGTGTGTGTGCATTTTCGACCAGAGAGAGAGAAAGAGAGAGAGAAAGAAAGAGAAAGAGAGAGAGAGAAGCTCACGTGGAAGAGCTTCATGTGGACAGATTCACTTTTTTTGGTTACTAAAAATGACCAAAATGCAAAATGCTTGTCTTTGTGAGTGTTGAAGGTGACGGGCTGCAGGGAGCAACTGAGAGATGATGGTTTTTTTGTGCAGCGCTTTTAAAACACAGAGATACAAAGCGATTTAAAAAAAAAAAAAAGTCCCCAACCCAGAGTAGGTCTGAGCCGTTCTCCTGTAATGCTCTTGTCATCTTTCTGCAGTTTTTTACTTTTCTAGATGAAAGTATGAATCTTTCTGAGTGCAAAAACGAATGCTAAATGTATACACATTGCTAAAAAACACAAAACCTTAAAGTATTTTTGGTCTAGAATCTGGCGTAAATATCTTAGTGCGCTTGAAATAAGACAAAACTAAGTTCAAAGTAAGTTTTTAGAAAGAAATGGAGCTTGTTTTAAGTAAAAAATTAAATATTTCAGTGGCAGATTATTTCACTTATAACTTTTTCATCACCATTAAGAAATTTCTGATTTAAAACAATGTCCTATATCTTGCAGGAAAGTTGCTTGTAAGTTAGTTTTGTCTCATTTCAAGTGTACTACATTTAGTAATACAAGTGTACTACTAAATGCACTAGAAACTAGACCAAAAATACTGAAGAAACATACAAATCTTAGTGTGTCCTGCACAAGTTTTCAGACCCTTCAAACTTTTTAAGATAGTCTTAGATGCTTGTGTGAGTCCAACACAGAGAGGCTTTTGGCAAACTGAAATAGACTAAACAGAACTTTCTTTTTTAACAGTGAATTTCTTCTTGCCACTTTTGCACCAATGTTGCATTTGTTTAATACACAACATTCTCCCACCTGAGCAGCAGATCTCAGTTACCAATTACTCAACCTTACATAAACAGCCATAATCTGGTTTCCCACCTTTAAGGCTTCTTTTCCATCACATTCCAGTTGTCACTTGTACCACTTCGCTTTTCTCGAGACTTTTAGATTATGGAAATTCTCATAAAAGAGGCTAAAAAGCAAGAGGAAGGGAAGAACTATAGCGGGCTCACAGCATTAGCACAGGACGCCATGCAAATTCAGCTTCCAACCTTTTACACACAATAATCCATCAAAAGTGTAATCATTTCAGACTGCTTGTCCTCTGAAGGTGAATCCCCCTCACATTTTTCTTTCTTTTTTATATTTGATGAAAGAGCTCAAAGCAATTGACTGAGATTTCCTGGTCAGGCTTTCCAAATTAAAATGCACAGACTAACCTGTAATAGGTATATGTTTCCAAATTTTCCTCAAAATGCTAATTAGTGGTGCATTATTATCACAATAAAAATGGCAAAAAAAGAACATACTTTTACTAAAAAATGTTAACACACTCTATCTCTTCTAAGAAAATGCAAAACATAGAATTTGACATCAAGTTTAGCAACTTAATATTCTGTATTTGTAAAGAAAATGTAATCCAAAGGTGAACATTTTTCCCAGTTTCAACAAGTAGATCAGTAATGAGGCTCGGTATTTGAACAGCATCTAAACGGACTGTTTTGTGAGGAGCCTGTAGATATATATATATATATATTTATATATATAATGCTTCTCATTTTAATCTCCTTCCTCTTCTGGGTTAAACAGGGAAAAGAAATCATTGCCAACTGCGTGACGCACCTTGACTGTCTTCCAGGCGGTCGATCAATGTCTGATAGGTTCATGTGACGAGAAGACAAACAGATCACCTGAGCGGGGGTAATTAGAAATCCGGCGGGGAACTCGCAGCGTGTCGCTGACAAACTCCACTGATCGGACAAGGCGGTGCGCGGGGGGCTACTTGGAGTGAAGAGGGGGCTGACGGCGGGGAGCAGCGGGAAGATGAAAAGATTCTGGTGATTTCAAGTGACTGATTGAGGTCAGAGGTGGGCCGGATGCTGGGGACTTGTGACAGTGTGCTTCAGAGGTGGTGCAACACCTTCCTCATGAAGGAAATAGCTCTGCGCTTATTCTGAAATAGAAGTAGAACCGACTCCAGAGGGCTCTCTATCGTTAGGTCAGTGTTTTGGAGAGGCAGACTTGATTTGGTTAAATTATCATAATGGCTGTCTAAAAGAAAGCCGAGCTTTCTCCCTTACAGCTCTTTACTGCGACATCTTCAGCGAAACTTTTGATTAGTCGTAGATCCATTTGTGTTTTCGGTTTCTCGTCTCTGTCGCCATTTAAAACAACCCGTTAATTGCGGATTTAAAGATCGGTCAAAGAGATGCGCAGATAGAAATTGGCTGATGACTGAAATTCACTGGTTCAGGTCGGAGAAAAAGTCAAAAATCTTTCGCCGACGTTTACCTGGTCACTCTGCCAGAAACAACCTGTGGTGTGGAAGTCGTCGCTAAGAGAAGAAGGCCCATATGCCTTTGATCATAAATGAGTCCTGTTTGCAAATCAGTGGCAGATTTCTGGCGGTAGCACAGAGAGAAACCTCAACAGGTGACAACAAGTTCACAAAGGGACAAACTAATTAATATGTTTGGTCTGCTGTCTACGAAGACAAAGTTTTATGACAATAATTTATGAGCAGCGTGCCGAGAGCTGCCTAACGTCAGTGAGGACGATGCGAACGCAGGTAGAGAGACTCTGAAGAGCTGAATGTGTCCTGATTGAAGAGGCTCAGAGGAAATCTCTACCTCCATACGGGAGACGTGTGTAATGTAAAGCATGACACAGCCAGGGTGTTCATAATCATCTTATGGTTTGGGTTTTTTAAATTTTTTATGTCAATCCCCGAGGTTTAACAGCAGAGGGGCTGGAACACTTCTGAACTGATTTACATATTAAAAAAATTCACAGAAGAAACTTTTGCTCTCCTTTTTTTTATACCTCATAATTGCACTCTTAAGTCTCAAATTGAACAGAGGAGCAGAGTTGTTTTCCGCCGTCTCCGTCTTGCTCAGCCCCTGCTCTGCGGTCTCGCTCTTTGAATCTGATGAATTTCCCTCCCGTCCTGCTGAGTGTACTGCAGCCTCAGGCTCTCACCTGTTCCCTTCTTGCAGACGTAGGGCAGATTGTAGTTGCAAGGCACGTCGTTCCATTTGCCGTTCTCGTGGGCGATCATTACCACGCAGTCCTCTCCTCCGGCAAAGAAATTGTCAGGCTGGTTTTCCCGCCAGTTTTCATATTGCTGCAGACGTAAAGAAAAGCACACATGCAGAAAGTTAAAAATGACAACAGCTGAATAAAAAGTGTGTTGAATGCTTAGGGAATACAGTTTTATTCAGTATGGGTAGGCAATAAGATCTCATTAAAACAGCATTAGATTTCTTGTCAAAGTGTCATCCATCTCTAAAAGTGATTTCTAGTTGTCTGCTGGAATGAGTTTGTGCTTTTTGTCAGCTCTGAATATGAAGGGAAATGCTTTGAAACAGATTCTATGTTTGAGATGTTTGTTTTGAACAGAGAAAGGAAGTACTTCTTGTGTTGCCCTGATATGTCAACAGAATCAGCCAATAAAGATTTGGTGAGACTTGCTGCTAAAATTGGGTTACATTGACATTGGGAAAGCCTCTGTTACTTTAAAACAGTTTTTGTGGGAGTACTTTTGGGTTCTCTGCAGAACAGATAAATGGTGCCAGAATGAAATTAGGTAAAAACAATTTGCAGGCAGTCCCAGAAAACCACAGCTGGCATCTGATATAATCTAGCTTCCTGCTACATTATAGCTAAAAGGCCATTTCACTGTTTTTAAGGTGTCTGGAATTCACTAGATCATGTTTTAATTTATTTTTACACAATTTGTAATCAATAAAATCTCTACAGATTTTGTGAAGAGAAAAATACATTCTCATTCTCATACAACCAGGATTGTGCAGCCTCATGCACTTCAAGTATCTGTTCACGGTATTTGGATTTTGTAAAGTTCTTTCTGCATTTACTGCTGTGCTTGTTGGTGTGGATGATTTTCCAGTATTTACCTTTAGTTTTATGTTAGTGACAAATTCTGCAACAATGTTAGCAACAAATAAAGGGCCTGGTTTTAATGTGGAGACAGTTTATGTGCCGGCGGTGAAGCAAAAAATAAATGCAAGCGCACACGATATAAGTAGAGGACATGCTAAAAGTAGAGGAGATTACATTTAAGATAACAGAGTCTCATCACATCCCTCATATGTAGCATTTTAATCTCTGCTGGTCAGAAGTAACTTCTTCCTCACCAGGTCTGTCTTGTCCGTCCACTGAAAGTCGTCCTCCACTGTACGATCGTTCAGCCCGATCCAGGTATTGTCATGGCTCAGACCTGTGTCAGATGTAAGACAAAAGAATAAATCAACACTTAGAAATCTTATATTTAACCAACACTTTTGCTAAAATGTAATAGTGTTTCTCCAAGTCTGTCTAAAACACAAAGAATGTATGAGCGCATATGATTTTTTTAACGTCCAAATGAAGTTTCCTGGGTTAAGACTGAAGGTCTTCTGGCTGCAGCTGAGAGAGAATAACATGTAACCTGTAACAGTAATGTCTGAGACGCACTGATGATGACTGTTCACTGGTTTGTTTTTGTTTTTTATGAATGAAATTTCCCTAATGGAATTTTGGCTTAAACTCATTTGCATGTGTGGGCGTGCAAAAGCCCTTGCACGTACTGTACATATTAAAATTTCAATCACGTTGATGATTAACATCATTACTGGGTCCATTAATCTTGCTAATGGCTCTGAACCCTTTATTGCAGGGGTGGAGACACACATTTTCAACTGAGCACTTTTTACTTCGGAAATTTTGAAAAAAAAAAAAAAAAAAAAAAAAAAAAAAAAAAAAAAAATGAAGTGGTTGTTGGTTGGCCAGTGTGGCGAATTGGGACAC
>CAEGAF010049545.1:0-49653 GCA_903067075.1 Micropoecilia bifurca
GCAGCAGCAGCATCAGCAGCAGCAGCAGCAGCAGCAGCAGCAGCAGCAGCAGCAGCAGCAGCAGCAGCAGCAGCAGCCCCTGAACACTCGGAGGCCTCTGTTTACCTGCTCTTTATGTGGAGGGGCGAGCGGCTTAAGCCTTTACTCTCCTACAGTCCCTACAGAAAAAACAGGTCTGCAGCATCATCCCATTCAGAGAGCTCCTCCAAAGTACAGCGTACAAATACAGCCTTTTACTGTTCACTACCTGCTTTGAAGCAAAGTCAAGTCTTTGACACTGGGAGCCACCACAGGGGCAAACGCAACCAATGAGGAAGGTGGAGACTCTGCTTCTATAGCAAGCAGAAATATGGCAGCTGTGTCAGCTCTTCTTTCATGTTGGGGGGAAAAAGGCGACAAAGAGAAATCTGAGCATCCATACGCTGCTGCCTATGCTGCTGCGTTTATCGTTGCTCCTCCCAACATGATCAGTCCCATGATCATCGGAGTAAAAGCTCGTTCAGGCGGTGTTTACACTTTTCTTTTTCTCAGGACACCGGCGTATAAAACAGCTCCCACACTATAATTACAGCTATTTCGCTTAATGAGGTTTTTGGAAGGCAGGAAAACAAAGAAATTAGGTCTGGGAAAATGGCATTAGAATATTTTATTTTTCTGTGTAATACATTATCATACGAGAAAACAAAGAAAACGGCTTGAATGGCTCCATTTGGGAGGATTTATTTACCTCTCAATAATTGGCTGACATTTTGTTTTTAGTGGTAGAGCTGCTCAGCATCGTGCTGGAAACCTGTTTTTAAGAAAATGTGTCGTTTTTATGGCGTAAACAGTCACATCCAGTCTTAGCTTATTTGGTTTCATTCAGGGTTGGAACACAGTGTTGTGTAAAAAAAAAGTGTAGGATATAAAAATTTATATTAGACGTTGATGTAAGTATGTCATTAAAAAAATATTCTTGATGCAAAATCCAAAATATTAGCATATAATTTTCAAGTTCCAGCAAAATATTTATTACATGTAACATGAAACTGCACTTAGCATGAATGAATAATTTGAATCAAGTATTTAAAAAGATGAATCTCATCTTTCCATTCAGCTAAATGGCAATATTACGTCTGCAGCACAGCTAGCTCATACAGGAAGTTGGAAGAGCAGCTAAGTTAAAAAATCTGGGATTGTTAAGTGATTTATTTACAGTTTTTTGTGATGTGTGATGTTTAAATACCTTTTTTCCACTAGCACTACACAAAGCATTTTCTGTCTAGATCTGACATTAAGACTATAAAATTCTAATCTTTTTTCACTTTAACAGATATCGAAAGAATAACAATTCGTGTAAAACTTCAGTCTATGTAGTTTTTCCAACCAACTCTTCCTCCTCCTTTCTGTTGTTCTTCTTTCCCTTTAAATAAAAATCCATAAAACCAAGCAGCATCGAGTCAGAGTGAATTATTTTAAATTATCACGTGGATTAAATCTCATGAGACAAAAAAAAATCAGGTTTTCTTTTGATCAAGTGGCAGAGAAGTTCAGGGATATGACTTAATTTGTCTTCCTTGACATGAACATCCAGCAATGAGCCAGAATCTGTTGAAATAAAAGGAAAAAATGTCACTGATGTAACAGTTGACAATATCTCTAGACCTAGTTAAACTTTAAAACCACACTAAGGGGAAAAGTTTTAACTCAAATTATCTCCTACCTGTTCAAATCTAATAATTAGATTAGAAATGTCCATCTGGTAATTTGTCCAGACGAGCAACAGTGTGTGTTACATAAAACCGTCTCCAGTCTCCAGTCCTGGTGCTAAATACTCCCACCTGAACAGATTTTGATTGTCTTAATTAAGAGAAGAAACCGACTGCAGCAGCACTTTCTGAGCACTCTGAAATCAAGCCAATTAGCTCCCGTTCACACAAAGTCATGTTTGATGTGACCTTCGACCCTCTCACTGATTTGTCATTAGCTGTTAAACTAAGGTGCTAAAAGACAAAGATAAAACCCTCCACATCTCAGAGGCTTACTGAGCTCCTTACTGCTACCATGAAGAGACCAGTTTTAGTTTTATTGTTCAAATTTTCCTTTAAATCTGTAAACCTTGTTCATTAATATTTTGTCTGATCAGTTAAAGACTGAAGGAGAGGATCATGTCAACGCACAACACTGCACAGCTAAAGTGTGCCGACTGAGTCATTAAGTAAAAAGACAGATAAATACAAGGGCAGGTAAGACCCTGAAACAAAATCTTAGCTGCAACCAGCAACTTACAAGCTAATGACAACAGCTAACAGGAAGTAAAAAAAATAGAAGGCTAAATGTTAAATACAAGATCATTAATTTCTTTTTTTGGTGCTTTCAAGATAAAATAAAAATAATAGGAGCTAAACTTAAAAAATCAGAGTTTCCCACATGCAGACAAGCTAATGTTACCAGGACTAGTTTCTTAGCCGAAGCACAGCTAGCTGCGAGAATAAGTTAGAAAATGAGAATCATCCACATTTACAGAAAGCTAATTAGCTAGAAGGTGCACAGAATTCATAAAAGCATCAATCTAGACTTTTTACTGAAGAAAAAAAATTAAAAGAATCAAAATGGGAGTAAATCTTAAGTTTTCATGTACAGAACAGCTAATACTAGCACTGCAACACAGCTAGTATCAGGAAATTAAAATGAAAATTGTTTGTCAACACAGATTAAATAATCTCCAACAGGATCCTGTAGGACTGTTGTAGAAGATATTTGATCAATTCTTAGCGTCTCTGATTGCCTACATGCTAACATCACAACTAAGAGCTACAGAGATGCTAGCTGAGGCAAAAGTCACTGCATTAAAATGTGTGGGATCATTATTCTTTAATTTTGCCAAATGGGAACAGAAAGGCAGTTAAAGGCAGTCTAAGTTTCAATAAATATTTGTGACAATGAAATTTAATAGAAGGATTAGGAAATAATGTTTTTATAGTTCATACTGTGTTTGACATGTTAGTTTAATATAGGCTAATAATACTCGAGGTTCCTTCAGCTAACGATATCTGCTCAAGGGGACTTGATCCTGCGTGAGTTTTTTTCCTTTTACCGTTCAAGCAAAATGTGCCCACTGCCTCTTTAAGAAAAGTTGTTTTCCATCCGTCCATCCAGACGTGTGATAGAAACCAGAATGACAGTTTGCTGAGCAGTCTGCAGGCAGAGATCGACGGGTGATAACTGTCAAATCTGATGCATTTACTGACATCAGTAGTATGCCGCATAGTCCTGGCTGAAAAAGTAAAAAAAAAAATCACTGGATCCGGCCAAAAAATGACTATCGGGAAAGAAATGGTGGATTTCTTGGGACCAATTTGGTGCTCTAATGAGACTTTCTGGTAGCAGAGCAGCCTAAGTGGGACTGAGTCAAAGTAAACTACAGCGTGTGATCATTCATGGTAATAAAGGAACATGTCACCCAGTGCAACAGTCTGCCTCACTGATGTGGTTTTAATAGTTTTTGGACAATAATGGAGCTCTGTGGAAAAGAAGAATAAGATACATTAAACACAGAGTGTATGGACTTCCAAACAGCCGAGCCTCTGGGACCCTATTGTGTTTGTTACGATTATTATTATTATTATGAATGCTATAATATTTAATATTATCACGGGTCCAAGCAGAGAAGAAGCAGAAGGCCTATTGTTTTGTTCAGATAGTTTTTCGTCTTTATTTTACTTCCCTCAAAGTGTTTGTGCAGCAAAATAGGAGCGCTGAGAGAGCCGAATCTTCTCCAAGGACAACAGTTTACTTTGCAATTTTAACAGAAGCGATCCCGATCCACAGTAAAACTTAATGGGCTTCTTTTCACACATGCTTCAACACTTATGCCGACCATCTCATTACCACAGTCCTCAGTCAAAGCCTTTGCATTGACGGAGATGCTATAGGTGGAAAACATGAATCTTTGTTATCTGCAAAGTCTGCCTCACCTACACAAAACTTAAAATGTGCATTATTTTTAATAAATGAGTTCAGTTTGCGTGTTCATATTTAATATGGATTCAAAATGAATCCATAAATCCATGAACTCGTTCTCCACTAGACCTCATGAGAACCTTTTATCTAAAAGAAAGTTCTGCAACAATCACAGTGAAAATGATTGTAATCAAGGAGACTGAAGAATATTTTACAAAATAGAATAAAATTAAAAGCATTATTTTAAAAAGTGTTCAGTTTTATACAACCATTAAACAGCCACTTCCTTTCCATTTGTCTTGAGGAAAATGCAGTGTTTGCTGTACGGTGGTGGATGAGTGATGCTGTGGGCCGGTTCCTTCCTGAACGGCACAGCATTATGAGTGATAATTAACAACATCTAAATAAAAATCTGGTGGCCTCGGCCAGAAAGTTCCTCTCTGGATGATTCAGCCTTGTGAAACGTTAAGAGGAAAAGATGAAGGGAAAAGAAGGACGTAACAGCAGGGAGGAAATGTTTGTGATGTTTCTGAAGTTTCTACTTCAATAAGCAACAATGAGTAAGAAAATCAACCTCTAGGTCAGAGGTTGCCAAACTGTGGGGCGCGTCCCCTAGGGGGGGCGCCGTGCCATTACAGGGGGCCGTCTGGATGAAAAAAACAAAAACAAAACAATAAAACATGAACGCTGCATGCGCTGGTTTTTACCTTAGAATGACCAACTCTCTGTTATTCCTCTGTCAATTTGATACAGTAGGGGCTTCTGCACTTCCCATATCTGTGTCCTCTGTCACTTTTATCAGCAGTTAAAACTGTTTAATCCGTTGTTAACATGTGGTAACATGTTTTTCTGAGCCGCCTTTAAACGCAACATGAGCTACGACGCTGCGCTGGGTTTACACCTGTGAAGGAGACCAGCTGCTGCTGCTGTCCAGAGCTACGCAGGTTTGTTAGAATCATGGCAGCAAAACGCAAAGAACTTTTCAGTTTTCCCCCCAAACTAACCGACTGTTGAGTGAAGCTGTTGGATGAAGGTAAAGTAGCTAAAAGATGACTAGCTAATATCAATACAACTTAAGCTTGTTAACAAGTAGCCTGTAGTTTACCGATGTTGTCCATGTTCACCTACATATATTCATTTTGCCCCCCAAAAATGTCAACCCCCCCACTTGTAATCCATAGGGGGGCCCAGAAAATATTTGGAAACCACTGGGGTGTCGCAGTAGAAAAGGTTTGGGAACCACTGCTCTAGGTTAATCCACCCTCCTGTAAAAGTGTGAATATTTTTCAGTTTCTCCTTTGAAACTTGGATTTTTCAGCTTCTAAACCAGATTAACACAACGATCACATCCACATGATGCACAGTGCGAGTTAAATGCAAACTGATTCATTTTAAAAAATTAAAGGTCGAGTTTCATCAGATTTTACCTGAAAAGTTCATTTATGGTAAATGTTTTTAACTATAATTATAATATACTTCTGTCAGTGACGTCGTAACTAAAACATTTTCTGAAAGTTTCAAACGATGAAATTTGCCGTCTAGCTGTAATCCAGTTAATTTCATTAGGGGGCCTCAGATAATCCTAACCTAATCTTCAACTGAATTTGTACAAATAATAATAAAAACACAGGATAAATTCTTCGGGGTATCAGATTAAAGGCAGAAGACATTTGAAAACTGAAGCTGTAACATGTGGAAACGGTGTTTGGTGTGTCCAGCATGTCACTTTCAGGAAGCTAACAGGTAGCCGTCCGTCCTTCCTGTTTAAATCCTTCCTGTCTGCAGGTTTAAGCAGCTGTTTAAAGGCTCTGCCCCACACAGAATAACAGGATCAAACATTTCCATAATTTAAACATTACATTTTAATCACGCTGCTTTGTGAGAGGACGAGTGGCTAAGTACAGTCATTTCCCTGTTTGCTGAAAATGTGCCTCCTCTCTTTTTACTCATTGACGGTTTCACTGAAGTGATTATTCAACCATGATTTTTTTCCTCTTGAATATTCTCTATTTGAATATTATTCCATAATCACCAAAACATGTTGCTGCTTGTCTGTGTTTACATCACTGATTTGCATTCAAATCATATTTCCTGCTCCTCTCCCAGCATCCTCAAGTGCAGACGCTCCAGAGGTAGCTGGGAAAAAAGGTTGTGTTTGCCAAATATACTGTAGGAATAAATAAACACTTTATCAAGCCGTGGAAGGGAGGAAAACCTGTGTCGTTGGGAGGAGCAGGAATGAAAAAAGGAGGGAAAAGACTCCATTGTCCTCTTTGGAACAAGCAGTGTGAGAAGTGATAATTAACCGGTAATTAATTTGGTGGTCTTTATCTCAGAGCAATGTGTGCTCCGCACAAGATTAGCAGAGCTTTTTAATAAGCGGCATACAGTTTGATTCTGCTTATTTCCGCCTGCAACAAATAAGCCGGTGTTTGTTTATTCCAGACAGGCAGCTGGCAGCGAGCGGCGGAGACGTTCACAGCCAGGATTTCCCAGTTTATTCTCATCCTGCTGGTTCTGGAAAACCTCTTTGTCCCGAACGACGCAAATCCAGAAAAACACCAGCTGCGGATTTCTGCTTCGCCTCCCGGAGCTTCAGCACGGAAACTTCTTTAGTTTTCCTCTTAAAACTGATTTTTGTGTGTAAACCCTGAACTTTGCTGTGACAGAAACAAGTAAACACTTCAGAATGGAAAAGAAATGATAACAGCCTCATTTTTAAAGAAAATGTAGCAATAAAAACCTACCCAAACTAAACTAAAATACAAAACATAAAATATACACATAAAAAATAATAAAAATAGCTAAGAAGCTGTAGAAATCAACATAGCAAAACACATTTTGGCTTGTTATTTCTGGAAAAACAGGACAGATCTGATCTGGTTTAGAATATTCTAATATGTTTACTTCTGAATTTGCATTGCAAAACTTTTCCAATTTTATAAATACTTAAAACTACTTCAACAATTTTTAATTAACTCTTCCAACATTTGTTATTTTAACAAGGACCAGAGTTTTTCAGTCCTACAGATGTGAATCTTTTCTAGATCTAAACGCTTCTGGACGTTTTTCCAGCACCACAGGAACATCAGACATTCCCAAAAACATGGAAACAGTTGCCTTTGTTTTTCACAGACAGCCTACACATCCCAACGGTTTTATTTTCGTACAGTTAATAAAAAATACATAAAGCAAAGCAACTCGGGAAGTTATTTTGACAGATATCAATAATTGATTTATTCTTTATTTAAATACTGCCGTGTTAATAGAATGAATGTTTGTGGGCTGAACCAAATTTAGCTTTTAATTCACTTGTAATTTCAAAATTCATTTATAGTTTATTTCCTGTGATGATCCTGTGGAAATCATTTCCTGTTTTGTGGCTGTGGACACAGTGGGATGAAATGAAGCAGGACGGGTCACGTTTTATTGTTTTTTTTTTAACATGTTTGTGCATCAGTTTGTCCGAACAACGCGGCTTCTTAATTGGGTGAATAAGTGTCGGTGTGACCCATATATCTACATGTCAACAGCTCAGTAATTTCCTGCAGAAAATTTCCTGTTTATGTTCATTATTAATATGGAGGCAAGATAAACACGGAGGATGGGAGATAATCTTCGGAGGAGCATTGTTTCCTTTTTCTGAATGCAATCAGCACGATGTGTATCATGATGAATTATTAAAATAAATCTCACTCAAGCATGGGAATAAAGACATTCGCAAATGTTTCATCGCATCACAACAATAAAAAAAGGCTCTGCTGGTTTGTTTGAGAGGAAGATCAAACCAAGAGCACTGCTGCCATCTACTGGGCAAAATGAGACAGCAGGGCTGCAGACAGGATCAGAGCTGCAGTTACACAACATCCTCAACTGCAGAAATCTGTCCAGAAAGGAGCAACGACAACAGTTAGCAGCTGGTTTGTTTTGGGATGTTGTGTGAAGTGAAGCAGAAAGTATGAAATGTTTATATTTCATTACTTTGCACTAAAGAATGATCTCATTGATTCTAAACATCTAAAATGATTCTGATGAGATACGTGTATGGAAACCAGCAGTACCGCAAGCATCCAGCAGATGTCCCTGTGCAGACAGAAATGCAGCTCCGTGCGTCCCGTCTGTCCTCATCCGACCCGGTTCCAGAGCTGCAGCCCCCCATCCCTCACAGCGCCGGCACCATCCGACGCTGCAGCCGCAGTTAAACCCACTAAAACGCTCAGCTGCTTTAGATTTACCCTGCACACGCTCAGAGGAGGCGGGCCCAGCGAGGAGCCGTGTCCGAAATGTCACACAAACCCACAGCACTTCCTCCTGGACGTCCTTCGCAGGATGACCTAAATCAATTGTCAGCCCACGCGACAGGGTGAGTGAGCCCCCTACTGGAGCTTGACCTTAACGCTCCTGTCTGCTGCTGAAAAGGCCCGGTGACAGAAACAGCAAAGAAAAAAAAGATTGAATTAGTCTGCTCACAAACACAGCCAGGCTGTGAATAATGAATAGGAGATGAACGCGGCTCTAAACAATGGCGGCCCCAGCGGCCGGCAGGCCGGACGGCGTGCAGCAGCTGCTGCGATGGCTCCCAGCAAGCGGCTCGGCTCCTGGGCAGGCGGCGCCTTTACAGCCCGGACTACAGAGGCCACACCTGCTGTCCCTGCGGCCGCCGCGGGCGCCACAGCGCCAACGCCACACAGCCAATAAAAGAAATATGAGCAGCATGTAGCAGGAGGGCAAACACACACACACACACACACACACACACACACACACCACTCTCTCTATGAAGAATGAGGATATACGAGCACACAAAACCCAACTCTATTTGTCTCCCCCCTCTATCTCCATCCTCTCCCTCCACTCTCTCTTCATCTCCCCACGGCAGGAGCGACTAAAAGTAATTATACATGTTTAATAACTTCAAGGACTATAAAAACCGCTGTCGGGGGGCGAGGAGGTCCATTTTAACGACGGTGATAAAAACGAGGGTAAGGAAGAGGGACATGAGGAGGGAAGGGGGAGGAAAGGGGGGGCAGCGGCGGGAGGAGAGCGAGTCTGGAGTCACACACTGCGGGTCACAGCTAAAACCTGGCCTGTCACAATAACACACATTTATTTTGATAAAATTTTTCTGTTTAGAAAAGGCAACAAAAGGTGACACTGTCCAAACAAAAAGAAAAATATGTTTTCTCCATTTCTGTTAAAACTACCATCATGCTATTACAGTGTCACATGAAGCAGGTAATCTGTGAAAAGATCAGAAACAACCAATCAGAGCCGAGAGGCGGATCTTCTCGCTGTCAATCAACCTCAAGTACTTGATGCTAAATGTGCTAATGGGGGAGAAACAACTTACCCTTCCAGGAAAACCATTTATCAGCTGTCATTGGCTGCTATGCTAACTAGCCTGAGCTTTCACAACAGGCTATGCTAGCAGCAGCATAGCAGACAGAATGAAAAAAGTCGTGCAAATGGAAATGATCAAGCTTGTTCTAACTTACTGTGCAATTAATTGATTTATTGTGAAAGGTTTTTAAAGGCTTTAGTTGGCTTGGCACTGCAGTGTGAAGCTGAACGAACTGCAGCGGCTGGAAATTAAACAAATGTTGCGATTTTGGTCCCAAATCGAACTGAGTCTATCGAACTATCAGGTGTGAAAACATCCTAAATTAGACCCTGTTCCATCTGAAGTCACCCCACAACATGATGCAGCCACTGCCATGCTTGGGCTGTGGCTGAAACCTGGGTCCTTAATGCTATAACATAAACCCAGATACATTTATGAGAGATTTTTACCAAACTCAGCTGTTTCCTGAAGAACAAGACAGAATCAAGCTGGAATCCTACTTCATAGTCCAGCAGGTCTAGCCAATCAGAAGGGCTAGAAATTGCTGGGCTTCCTTTAGAGTTGCTAAACGCTGCCTGCCTCCCTGATCCTTTTCTACTTTTTATTTTCATACATTTTGCAGCATGTATCAGTTTTTGTTGCCTTCTTCAGAGTACTGCCTTTGGATAATGAGATCATTTTGATTCATAGCCTCTCTGCAAACAGCTTTGGCTGAAGGATACACATGAGAAATCATAGCAGAGATGCTACTAAGTCACCTGGACTTTATCTCAGGTTACCCAGAGTCACTTTAAGTCTTAGAAAACCTGGGACATCTCTGAGAACCTCTGGATATCCGCAGCAACACACTGAATGAGAAGTAGCTGGGCCCCATTTCAGCGCTGAACGTCAGCTGTATTAGAATTAGATGAGCTGAGGAGTCAGAGAGGTCTGCTGCACGTCTACTGTCCTTACCCACAATCCCCCTTGCTCCCGTCTGCCGCTAAAGCCCAGAATACGCCATGCCCGAATTCCTTGGGAGCTTCGTCTTTAAAAGTCAAACAGAGAGCGGCGATGAGGGAAAACCTGTTTCAAAGGCGCTGAAGTGAAGCAAATCTCTTGTAGCTTGCATCCTGACGGAGTGAGACACTCCGTGGGCCCGGCTTGTATTAGTTTGAATTCTGGGAGTGTGGGATTGACGAGACAAAGCTACGCTGTCTGCTGTGTGAGAACAGAGAGCGGTGAAGGAGAAATCAAGCTTTTTTTTCTCTCCTATAGACACAGAGTGATCCCAGGGTTAGTGCTGAATTTCTCTGCCTGCTCTGACTGACTGGGGTTCTGCCTATTTGGTGTGCAGCACAGCATGAAAATCCCCCGAATAACCCGCCGGTTCACTCATTCCCACTGCAGCCTGAACACGGAGGAGGCTGGCCGTGTTTTGGGCGAAGGAAACACGTTTAAGAACACGCAGCTCGTCTAATTCCACTGACCTTGACAGAGTGAAATTTTTTGGTTTCGTTTGTTTCTGCTGTAACCCTTTGATCATCGAGTTACCAGGGAAAGAGTCAGGTCTGCTCAGCCTGTACAGTGGAACTCCTTTTTAGTTTATTGTGAAAAGGAACAGAAGGTCTGCTGGGTTCACGCTGCCTCTGCTCTTCCTTGCCCCGGGCCTGAGCATGTTGCGGTTATGTATTCTTTCCCAACTTGCTGACCTTGTCCAGGTCCAGGTGAGAGTAGATGGGTTGAGCAGACCCACATGCCCGGCAGGCCTGCCTGGCCCAGGCTGAGCGGAGGTGCCGCTGCCCCGCTGAGGGCGTGGGCGAGGAGCGAGAGCAGCGCGGCGAGAAGGAGGCGGAGGAGGAGGAAGAGAGGACATTCCTTGGCCTCAGGTGAAGCCGGGCGCTGTGCCGCAGTGCCGGGCTCACACTGTGAGCAGGAATATATAAACACACTGAGCTGCAAGCTGCACCCGCTGGCATCCGCACAAAGTCAGGAAGCGAACGCTCAGGCGTGCATATGAGCAAGGATGCACACATTTAAATCATTACCAGACTGGATGTACACAAACAAAACCAGGCGCGGCGCTTGTCGAGCATAAACACAAACAGCTCAAAGTGTATTTATATGACAAATATAACACCAACACAATCTATTACGGCACTCCAGCTTCCTCCTGCTGTTACGTCCGGCACCGACAGCCAAGACCGCGGCTCTAAAGAAAGAACCGAGCCAAGGATCAGACCTGCCAACACAAACCACCAGCACCAGCACCATACTGCCCCTCTAATAAACCCACTCAGCTCCAGCAGCACGGCACAAGATGTGGGAAGACTGTGGCCGCAGTCCCACGGCAACGCAGAGGCACACACATGACAAAATATTCTGCTGATACAAACACAAGACGAGGAGCTGCAGATGGAGAGGCTGTGGGTGCAGAGCTGCTGCACGTCGATATCCAATACATGACCCTGCAAAAAGACCAGCGTTCGATAGTTCCTGCACATTCTCATCTTTGTCGGTGCACAAAACTTTTCCCATGACATCAAAAGCTCTTACTCAATAATAAAGCAAGCGCTGGAGCTCTACTTGTCGGTTACTTTATATGATCCAAATGAATACTTGTGGGTACTACAATAGCGAGGCCAGGCCCTTGGACAGGTTTAAACCAGCTCTGGATCTGTTCACTGCTGTTTCTGGCTCATAGAATCATTTACTGCTTTGAAAAGCCCACAACTCCCTCCGAACTCCGAGCGCTAAAGTGCCCGACTGGGGAGGGAAGTTTTACACCTGTGTTGCTGGGAGAAAAGGAAACTTTAGCGTTTTGAGCTCATCCAGACATTGTGATGCTCCAGTCTGCAGAAAGTGCAGACATCTAGTGGTTTAAGCAACGTTTTGCAACCAAATGAAGTTTCCTTAAATAAATAGGAAAGCTACTGCACTGACTTTCACAGGAGAAGGTAACCTGCTGCAGGCTGTTGGTGGCAAAACTACGAAATAAAGTTTAAATCACTGGAGGGTTTCATTAAAAGCACGGATAAAAATGATTAATCGATTACAGAACTCAACTAATTTAGTAATTGATTATTCAAACTCAAAAAAGGTCATTTGCTCAAAGAACAACATATCCAGAGCAGTGATCAAGTCAAATCTACACAAAAATATAAACATCTTGCATTTAAAATTACCTTATAAATATATTCTACCAAAACTCCTCAAGTGGGAATTTTAGCTTCATCCACTTCAAAATCTCACATGAAGAACATTTTACTATCCAGATACTAAATGGTAAATCAGAAAAAAAGATTTAAAATAAATAAAAAGAAGAAATAATAGAGGGTTGCCGTCCTACTAGTCGTCTGGAAAGTTGTGCTGCATCAAGTTATTTAAACTTTGATGCAGCATAAATTTATACAATCCTGGATAAAAACATTTCTGGCTCAGAATCTCAATCTGAAATCCAATAAAAACAAAACAAAAGTGTTTTCAGCCCCAAACAACCCAATCTAAGGCAGAAAACATCCAAACTAGAAACCTTAACGTAAGACCCAAAGCTACTTCTAGTCATTCATTTATGAAAACAGAAAAGTTGCCACAATCAAGTCTGGAGCCACAGAGAAGCTCAATGTTTGTCACAGAGATAAAAATGTCACAGTTTCTTCTATAAGTAAAACTTCAGCTGAACTTTTTAACTTCTTGTCACAAACTTCAAGTCATATATCATCAACAGCTAACAGCAGATAATTGAGACAGAAAACGATAAATGGTGGGAAATAACTAGTGAGATTTACTTATGTGACATTTTAAGGAATAGTAGTAAAGTTAGGAAAATTGTTGAGATTAGGATGATATTAAAATTAATTGTTCCGATGATCATCAGCCACCTGAAGTATTAAGTTTATCTGAATCAATTTATCCGCTCACCTGCATCCATGCACCTGTCGTACTCCACCAGTCACCAGTTACCTCAACGATGCCGAAAACCCGGACATGATCATCATCCAATGAGATCCACCCTGGACCAAACTTTGACATTATTCTGCTAGCAGTTAGCATTTGTCAACAACTCATTGGTGGAAGTGACAGCAATGCGCAACTCAAATAAACACCTGGCCGGAACATGATGTGCTTAACAGTAAAACATTGATTTAACAAACCTTCCAGGCAGATAATTTGCCTCGAGGATTTTTAATAATCAAGATACATTCCTGGCCACCTCACTTTTAAATCTGTTTGCAGAATCGAATGTGGGCAAACTGCAAACTCTGACACAAAGCTCTTTGCTGTACAACACGAAACTATCATTTTCTGCAGCGGTGATGTGTCAGAACAAAGTCATCAATAGGTTACAGTGAACTTTCCACAGACAGAAGGGAAGCTGCTAGATGTCTGGAAAGTTAAATAGGTTAAATAGTAAAATAAGAATAAAGAATAAATCCAAAAACAATGTAATTAATGGATGCAAATTCTTAACATGAGCAAAAAATACCTAAATATATGAATATGTGAGTAGTCAACTATAAAAGTAAGTAAAACAAAGACAATAAGTAAACATAATTATATGAAAATAACATTTTTCTAACAAGCATTACTTTTGCTTGAGTAAAAACTTGTTGCTCCAACATGCTATAAAAATAAACTTAACTTAAATATTTGTGCATAAATATCCAGCCAGATGAAAGGATGCACACAACTGGCCAAAGTAACAGGACCTGTCCAAACTGGGTCAGGATTACAGTTTATTTACATGAATGTGGCCCAGAAATCAAATATTAGATTAGATGAACGGATAAAAATACAATTTTCGCCTCGGTCGTCGAGCTCTGCTTTAAACGAGAACATCAACTGCTAAATAATTTCTACAATAAGCTAAACAATCCGCCTTGTTTAGAAATCACAGCAAGTTTGGACCGAACTGACTGGATGAGATGTGACTTTTAATAAAAGGCCAGCACTGAGGAACAGACAGACCAAACCCACTGTGGCACCAACACTGCGGCCCCTGCAGGGTGACAGAGGAGCGGGATCAGTGGAGGAGACGCCGCCTTGGCCTGGGAACATGGCTTCCCCTCCAGAGCCGCAGGACGCAGGAGGCTCGGCGCCGGCTGGCTTCGGGTCGGCTCCATTTGGCAACCGGCGGGCCGAGTTGGCCTCGCCGTGTTCGCAAATGAGCGTGGAAGGGAAAGGTGATGGTGTGTGTGTGGCGGCAAAAGCCAGCGGAGTCATTAAGAGAATCCATCATGACTTATTATCGCCACAACTGATCATATCCTACAGAAGCTTGGTTGTTGGATGACAGCCTCTTATTTCGCTGATAGAAATGAGAGGCTTGTTGCCGCCGCTGCCCCCGCGGTGCCCAACCCGGCCCGATCATCAGATACACGCAGTCAAACCGCACGCCTGCTCGTTTGATGGCGACGGCCTCCCCGGCTCCGCCGCTCCTTTCAGGAAGCGTCTTTCTGACAGGCTGACACGCGGCGGCGCCTCGTCGGGAGAGACAATTCCAATCAGCGCTTCATTCAGATAGCGCCATTCAGAAAACAGAAACAATGGAATAACTGAAGTCTATCATGTTCTGCCATGTAAAACAACCTTTGGGCTAATTGTTGCCAATTAGGTGGCTGACACAAAGGGATGCTGACAAGCACACAGGTGCCTGTCTGCCGCCTGCGTCTCCCAGGATTCCCTCCTAGCTGCGTTAGCTTCAGTGGCTCCATGCAGCTTTCAGAGCCTGAGAGAAAAAAGGGAAATAAAACAAAACATAAAGAAGAGGAGCAGAGGCAGCAAGGCGTTTTTCTTTCCTCTCCTCTTTTCTTTTTCTCCCAAAACATGTTGATGGAGCCAAGTGAATAATTCAGGGTGTCTGGCTCTCGACGGGACGCAGCTGAAGAGTGCGGTACATTTGCTTCGGGGCTCGGCAAAAAGTTTGAGGTGTTTTGGACCCGAAGTGGAGGAAGCAACGCAGCTTAAAAAGCTAAAGCTGATTCCCTGATGGAGCCTCATCCTGTAGACTTTAACTTAACATCATGTACCAACTGCAGCTCATGCTCTGGTTGTGTGAACACAAATTTCTGTTTTGAAAAGCCGATTTCCTTTTATTAACTCTAACACTGAGAAGACACATTTGCAGTTACAACTTTGGTATTTAACACACATTATTGAGGAACTGGCTGTACTGTCTATAGACTAAATTCACAAAACAATCCAGTTCTTCCTTAGGCCAGTTAAAGTTAATATAAACAAGCTGTAAATATTTAGGTCGATCCTACAAAGAGGTCACTTGTAGTTGTTTGGATTTAAAATAAGCCCAACTAGTGAAAATAAAATAGAAAGTTGCAGACTTTAGATCAGTGCTGCACATCTTCTGACCTTTAAAAGTAAATGTGCAAAAAAACAGAGCAAACACTGCAAAACAGATGAGGAAAAAAGGAAAGTTGTGTTTAAATAACATTATTCTTCCTTCCCATAACATCTGCTACAATTAGATACAGAAGATTTATCATATTTATGGGAGTTTACAACCACAATTAATAAATATACATTTATCATGATGACTGAGCTGGTATTTCTCATTTATTGTGAAAAGTTTATTATGAGAATAATTTAAATGTATAGTTGTCTTGATAAATTTTAAAACAAACAAACTGAGAGGATGATCAGAAATGCCATCATGGTAGGAAGCCGACTGTAGTTTTATCATATCAGCAAAACTACAACTCATGTAACAAATGAAGGCATTCAGGCATTTTACTGTTTTGCCTTTCCCAAAAAACGTGAGAGAAAAAACCCCATGAATGATTAAAACCTGGAATGAAACCCGGGCATATTTATGACTTTTTAAAGGCTTAAAATGAAGATGACAAAATTCAAGACTTATTACTTTAATTTGCAGACTTTCTGTAGAAAATGACTTCTTTCTCCTCCTCATGAAAACTAGCAGTCACCTTGATCTATCACACCTCCATTCAGGGATTAGCAGGCAGTTTGTCTGCAGGCATTTTCCAGGACACCTCAAACCTCCGGCTGATTCTCATTTTGTCATTTATTCACCAAATCTTCACCAAAAAGGAACATTTGGAAGATTAGGATTTGGTTTTGTTTACAGCAGCTCCTGTTCACATCTGTCAACAAAGTGATAAAAACCAGTGAGACCAGTGGAAATTTAAATTAACCATTTAAGTCTTACCAAGAATTTATGGTCTAGTTTCAAATGCTGATGTTTTAATACACTTCAAATAAGACAAAACTCATTTACAAGCAATGTTTCAGAGAGACGTAGGAGCTTGTAAATAATTTCTAATATTGATGACAAAATACAAATATTTCAGTGAAATAATCTGGCAGTGGAAGTAATACTTTTTCATCAATATTGAGCAAAAGTTTACTTAAAACAATGTCATTTATAAAAAAAAGTCACTTCTAAGTTAGTTTTTGTCTTAACTCAAGTGTATTAAAATATTTGCACCAGTAACAAGACAAAAATACTTCGTAAAATTATGTTTTTACAGTGTTCACACAAGACTTTGTATCTCTCACTGCATAAACACAAAATCTTGCATTTTTGACAAGTTTTTAGTGTAAATATCTTATTATATAAGAAATAAAACAAAATTAACTTAACTTAAAATAAAACAATACTAGTTTTCCCCAAGTGAAATTAGAGCCAAAACATTTCATCAATATCAAGCTATTATTTGCGTAAAACAAGTTTATGATGCTGAAAACGTTAGTTTTCTCTTATTGCTAAGATACTTGCAGTAGAAAAACTTTTTTCTTTTCTTTGCAGTGATCTCTGGGATCTACCTCCCTCCCTGCCTGTTGACTAAGACGTTCCTGCTCTTCGTCTGCTCAGCAGACACAAACTGGTTCCATTCATCACTAAAGTGAAGATCTAAAATGAAGGCCGACATCTAAATGATTCCACAGAATCCCCATATGTCACAGGAGGCCGGCTAATATGAGGGCTGACATTTAAATGAACATTCTCATCTATGGGAAGGTCTAATTTCATCAGAGGGGAAAATCTCCTCCCAAAATAAAACGGAGGGCTTCCCTGACACACACAACATGCAGCGACACACACGCGCTGATCTGCATCTCCCTGTGCATCTGTCACCTCGGTGAAAGCAGACCTCCTGGTGACCCGGCTCCATAAACACACGTCGCGCCGCACAGATTCACTGCAGGCTGCTTGCATTCGAGTCTCATCCACCACCAACGCCGCTTTCATCCAACATGGCTGCAGGCGGCGGGGAACAAACAGTACAGCGGCTTCACAGAGACGTGTGACGGCAGACAGAGACAAGTACACAGAGATATGAGCAAAACGCTTTCCATGGCAGCCGTGGCAGCATAAACTCAGATAAAGATCCTGCTACTCGGCAATAAATCTCACAGAAATCTGCAGCACAATCTGCACCTCCACATCCAAAAACTGGTTAATTTTTTTTTTAGCACAGTTGGTGTGTTGCTCTGTTTCCTTATGGCTTCAACTTAACGCCAACTGAAAACTCCACACTGAAAAGCAAAGCTCACGTTTGTTTGTCACTTAATGTTTTGTGCTTTATTTAGGCCTTAAAGCAGGGATGCTCAAAATGTGGCTCCTGGGCTGTTTACAGTCCTTACAATGATTTTGTGTGGCCCTCAAACCAGCTAAAAAAAATTAGATTGAGATTTTCACTGAATAGAGTAGTAGTTCAGGATATTTCTATTTCATAACCAAGTAAGCTGTTAATATATTCAATGAATGTAATTATGTGGCTGTTTGTCAGACTGAAAATAGATTTAATAATAACCTCTAAGGCTGTGGCCTGTTTTTAAAAGTAGATTTTTCTTTATTAGTTTATGAAACATCCCAATTTTAAGTCATGTTTTCATTACCTATGACTGGAAAATCATCATAGGTAATAGAAATAAAGGATTTAAACACCCATCTCTGAGTTTCACCTAATAAAGTTTGTGAAGTAAATGGCCTTTTGTGTAATATTCTAATTTATTGAATGGATATGTAAACATAAGGACTCTGCATCAAGAGAATTTCACACTGGTAACACAGAGTAAAAATACAAAAAAATAAACCAAAGATTTAAAAAAAGGTGAAATCAGAGTAAAAAGTCATTTGCACTGCAATATCATAAGCTGTTGATTTATTCATAGCAGGAAAGTTTAAATGATTTATTTTAATAGTCTGGGTGTTTTTTCTTCTCTACATGCTTGACAACTTCGCTATGATACTAATGAAGAAAAACAGATTTTTACAAAATGTTCTCATTGTACGATCCCTTTGAAGTATACATTAATATTTTCTTAGTTTGAAAAAATTCTGGATATTTTAAGAGCCAAACTAATTTTTTATGTGTACAATGTTTAATATAATGATGATAAATTAACAAAAAATATGCTTCATATGAACTCCTCCAATTTTATAACCAAAAAGTGTGACATATTTCTGGTTTGTGATTTATAATTTAATCCAATTATTTATCATCTTCCTTCCCTTTACCACAGCAGAGCCTTCAGTTTTTACAGTGCAGGAGTGATTGTTGCCTTCAGTCAGAGCTGCCATGAGGGAGAAGTGAACTACATGAAGTTTTTCAGCCCAACATAATTTAAAATTTAAGCTTCCTGCACCTCCAGCCGTCTCTGGGACAGGTGAGCCAGAGTGATGCGCTTCAGCCGTACAAACATAAACAAAGCAATGAGGAGCCGCTTGGCTCTGCAGGTCAGTATATTGATCAGCCCAGGTTTACCCCCCCCCACCCCGCAGGTCTTCATCCAGAATGCTGCTGCAGCACTCCTGATGAATAAACTCAATTATGATTGAATGTGAGGCTGTGTGCCAACTTCCTCCTTTACAACTTAATCAAATTAAACAAGCATGGCTCCTTAAAGCTGCAGTATATAGCTGGATAAAAAATACTTTTACATGTTTGCTGAAACAGTCGTTGTGTTGTGACAGTACGTTATGAGAGTCTGTGAAAACTGAGCTACTTCGCTTCAACCAGTGCCAACTAGAACCAACCAATGAGAGCCAGGGGGCGGGACTTAGCGCTGCCAATCACTCCACGCTGCAGCTGGCAAAGCCTGTCATCAATGCTAATGCTAGTTGACTGAATGATTTTCCTGTGACGAAAAATTGTTTCTCTGCCACTACTACATTTAGCGGCGAATACATGAGGATGACTGACAGCGCCAAGACCCTCCTCCTGGCTCTGATTGGTTGTTTTTGGTGCATTTCTTCTGATGGCAACAGCAGCTCAGGGAGGAGGTGGAGGAAATCTGCCTCATTACACCATGTTTCTCAAAGTGGGGCTGCAGGGGCCTCAGAAGGTTGGAGGGAAAATGAAAAGAAGAAAAAAAAAATTACCCAATTAATCATACAGTTTTCAACATAAGTTTTGTTTTCTGTTATTCAATTTTCTGTTATTCAAGTTCCTGATTGGCTGCAAGTCCAATTTAAACATGCTAGTAAAAAACTGAAAAGTTTCTGACAAGAGAAGTAAATTCAACTAATAAATGTTCCCAGAATGTTATTTTCTTGTTTGTTTGTTTGTGGAAAATGGATGTTATTTATTGGAGATCTGAAACCTTGAAATAATTTTGTACATTTTCTGTATTAGAAGAAATGTAATTTAGTTTTCTAATACTTTTGGGCTTGACTAACCAAATTTATGCTGTTATAGGAAAAAGGTTTGAGTAATTTCCTTTTAAAACAGTTACTATATTTAGCCAGTTTTAATAAATCAGAATAAATAAAAGCGGGTTTAGCAACGTTGGCTTTTGTTAAAAGTTTATACATCAACATGGTTCTGCATATATAAAAAAAGTTAGTTATAAAAAGACACATAGTTTGTGTTCTACTATTGTAAGAAAATTATGTTGGTAAAAATATTACCCTGATTATTAAAAATAAAAAAGTTTGCATCTAAAACTGTGGTGGACAGGACAAATTTGTGTCATTCTTGAATTGCAGTTGGGGCCACACAACCTCTTCTAGGGCCACAAATGGCCCCCACGCCACACTTTGGACACCCCTGATTTAAATGAATGCAGCAATTATTGAACAGTGAATAAAAAACATTATAAAAGTAGATTTTTTCCTTGCATATTTTGTAGCACAGTGTGTGGGTTTATGCTTTTTGGGGGCCATGGAAAACTCTGGGAATCCCTGTCAAACTGCCACAACATGCTGACAGTTGTAACAAATACATATTTTTTTATTAAAAGTTACATACAGCAGCTTTAACCAGACAAAATAATAATCAGACAACATGCATCATAAGTCCTCTGCAGCCTCTTGCACTAAAGCGTTAAAGGCAGAAGTTACAGGAATCACCCAGACACACGAGGCGACAGCATCGACAGCATCGACGGCGTCTGTGGACTCTTGCTTATGAGAACCTGTCACCTCTGGTAGCATCCGGAGCAGATAGCAGGAGGCAGAACCAGAGCGTTTAACTCGGGTTCTGGTGAGAGGCTGCAGGGTCACCACTTTATCATCTCACTGCCACGCACACAGCCTGCCAGGTGGCTTTTATTCCACTTTAATGTAGAAAAATATTAGATTTTTTTCTTCCTGGGAAGACTAAATCCCTCCCCTGGGCTTGCCGATAGCCTCGGCAAAAACCGTACACAGAAGACGGGTCAATAAGAGCCCTGATGCCAAATCTCCTTAAAGCCGTCCTTTATTCATGAATGTGTGCTGAAACAATCTATGAGGAGAACAGACCTTCTCTTAATCCACAAATTTAAACATCCGCAGCGTTTCAGCCCAGGAGGATGGAGCTTCGCCGTCCCACCAAGGAGGCGACATTTTTACTTTGGTTAACTCATCAGTGGGTTATTGTTGAAGTAATTAGCCCACCTTCTGTAGGTACAATTACCACAAACACCTGCGTCTGCAAACCCTCCTGGCTTCTCCTGCTCATTTTTTAATTCACGTCACATTTTGCATGAGCCATTGTGCTTTTAGTAATAAAAAAAAAAGAGATAGTGTTTAAAGGTTTTAATTAAAAATATTATTTATGAGAGATTATTTTACTTCACTACACATCAGAGGCTGATTGCTTTACGTGTTGGGCTTTAAATAATGGCACTAATTGTTGTTCTGAGGCAAGTTTCCATTTATAGATGAATCTGTAATTATACAGGCTCTTATATACAAATGTTTGATAAGCTGGAAAACAACCGAATTATATAAAATGTCTCTTATGTGGTTAAATATTGAGCAGAAATTAACATTTTATTTGAATAAAATGTTAATTTCTTAACGCAACAATAACAAAATGCATACAGTACTGTCCTCTTCTTTTATATATCATAGCAATACCAAGTATTTTTGTTTCATTTCAAGTGCAAATATGTAGTTAAACTTAAAAAAAGAATAAACTAATTCATAACTAGCCTTTCAGCAAGACATACCAGCTTGTTTTAAGTCACTATTTTTTTAATATTGATAAAAATAAATAGTTTCAAAGAATTTATTTCACTTACAAAATGGGAAAAATATTTTCCAATCTGCAGTGGAACTAGTACTTATTATTAATATTAACTAACTGCTTACTAAAACAAGGCTATATATCTTGCTGTAAAGTTGTGTACTAAGGTATTAGCTGTAGAAACTAAACTAAAATACTTGGCAATATGTTGTGTTTTTGCAGTGTACAGGTGACATGCAGAACAGACTTCATGCTCCTGAATAGCAGCCCAGAAACCCGGTCATCATAAATATTGCTCAGAAATTGCACATCCTGACTTGCAGAAGTAATTCATGTCTTATGGCTGGTTGGCAATTCTGCAGACAATAAAAACAAGAGGAAAATGTCTCTACTCTGCATTAACCCGGGTCTTTATTTCCACCACTGAGGTGAACGGCACGTTTGTCTGGAAATTGGACTCATCGCAGTTTCATCCACTTCCCTAAACCCCTCACATTTCTCACAATGCTTCCTTATTAAAAAGGAAACAGTGCTGGGAGAGCACTGGTGCATTTATTACAAAGTAAATCTCCCGGTTGGAGTAATTCTGGGAAAGATTTTTCCTATGAAAGCAGGGCAGGAATCCACAGCAGCTTTAATGCCTCAGACTGAACAGAAGGTGTCGTTTTTCTGGCATTTATGGCTCCTGCTTCACCGGAGACAGAATATTTATGTTGGTTTTAAAATATATCCTCACTTCATTCACTGGTCAAGTTTCATGTTGTCGGGCCAAAATCGATTCTTTTCCTCCCAAACTAATATCTTGGGTAGAAAACTTGCACGTATTGGCGAAACCTTTCAGAATAAGATGCAGAGGAAGCTGCCAATCTTCTCAGCGATATTCCTGTTGTTCCTTTGTGTGATTACAGCGATGTGTCAGAATCCACACCGTAATGAGTATTTATGTCAAAATAACGCATGCATCACCTTTTGGTACGTTTTAAACAGGCTATTAAAACCAAACAAGAAGCTTTTTCACTTGTTTTTGCCTCATTACAGTAACATTAGTGGTATTAAATCATAGTGGCTGGTTTTACACTTGCATTAATCAGCACTTTATGAGGAAATGTGCACTTTTATCAATACATTTAAAGACAGAAATGTTCAGTTTCACTCGTCTTTTCACTTGTTCCTGAGCAGAAATGCAACAGCAGCAAAGAGAAAAGAATCAGGGGGATTCAGACAGTAATTATTGGGTAAAACTGTAAAAGAAGGAATAGATGATCAATAAGAATTGAATATATTTCCCAGTCTTCTTAATTTAACTTCACTGAATCAAACTATATTCTCTGTGCTCATAACAGAGACATTACCTGTGTTTCCTTTACAAATGTGTGCAAAACTCTGTCAATATTCCACTAATGTGTAAAAATATTATAAAACATTTTCAATTGCAGATTTTCCTTTTAATAAGTAACACAATTAAAATGACATGAATAAGTTTGTTGGTGTGATGGGTCATTTAAAAACGTGCTACACCATCATCCTCCTACCGCTTCCTTAAAAACGCTTCGCCAGCTGAAGACGCTTCATCCTCCTTATTTAGATGAACAAAAACAAGAGAACATTCAAGAAGCTCAACTAAAGTATGAAAATCAAGTAAAAATGCACAAAACAAATCACAGTGTGACCTGAGTTTAAAACTTGTTTTTAATTTGCCAAACTTTATCAGAAGCCACCAGTTGTAACCTGGAGAAAGTCACCATGTGTTTGACTTCAACAAGCTGCCAAAAACCCAAAATGACTTGGAGAGGTCATCTTAATTTATCTCAAAGTTTTCCTTTAATCAAAACAAAAATAACTGAAAAATGAGCCCGACTAAACCATCATAAAAATACATAATACCTACAAACAATCTGCTAATGTGATTTTGTCACTTTTGAAAGAAAGTTATCACTTTTTTCAGCTGGTCAGATATAATTATCCTGAAAAGGTTTAATTTACCTTAATTCACCTTAAAACCTTCTCAGCAGTTTATTAAAAGTGTCTATTTTTTCTGCTTATATCTAAACAGAAAACAACCCAAACAGAAAAATAACTCCTGGTCGTTTCTATTCGTACCGACAAACTCACAACTAAAAATATTTCCATCCAGTTTGAATCAACCATTAAATATCAAACAGAAGATTATGGATTTTTTGTTGACCAATTAAAACATAAAACATGTTTGATGTTTAGCTCAGTACCAGAAACATTTAGTAAAAAGGTTATAAATGTTTAACAGTCACCTTGTTTGACCTGAGAAACCTGCTTCCATTTTTAATGTCTCTTTATCTGCCACTAAATCCACATCACAAGCAGCAAACTACTGAGTGAAAATGCTCTACTGTTACATATTTATAACCACTGGGTTTGCTGTACAAACCACTACAAATTTGCTGTGTCACAAGCAGTTAGCCTTTAGCTTGTTGCTTTCACCTGATTTAATTGTACTGGTTTGGTGTGGAGTGCTTTAAATACTAAATTCACTCATTTTCTATTGTAGCACCTAACTGACTAATAAAACACCGTAAGTTTTCCTCTGCAGGTGACTGACAGCTTGTAATACGTAGCAGTACATCCCATAATAAGCACCAGCAGGTAAACCGAGGAATGAGGCGGTTTTTCTTCTTTTATCTGATGGGGAAACACCACAGTCTGAGTCTTTAAAAACACCCTGTTTACATAATTCGGAGCATCTATATTTAGTCTGCAGCTCTGCTAGAAGTGGAAAATCTGACACGTCTCTCAGCATCTACACAAACTAAGATCAGAACCCAGATGATCTCAGAAAACAGAAGCTTTCAGAAGAATTCAAACCCGCTGGAGTCCTTCAGCTGCACCAATGCAACCCACAGTTTTCAGAAGCAAAATAATTAATGAATAAGTTCATATGTGTGTAACTTAATCTGAGCATAAATCTCAACAGCAGCATTCCAGGATTTGAACATTTCAAAGAGTTCTGATCATTTCATAGCAGATCGAGACGTTTTCAATCTGACCCAATTCAGTTAGAGACAAAAATCACACCATCCCATCAGTGAAACATGGTGGTGGCAGCATCATGCATTTAATCACTAAGAACAGGGAAGCTGATCAAAGTAGATGGGAGATGAATGGAGCCAAATAAACCTCTTATTGCAGAACACCTGGTGTAACTGCAGAAATAATAACATTTAAAATAACAATTCAAATTTACGGTTACACAACACTTTTGGCTTATTTTGCTCTGATAAAACATGTAAGTTTATGAAACATGCAACCAGATAAAACCTCTGACATGAGCTGAACCTTCTTGGTTTGGTCTAATCGTGCTAATCGTGTAACTGGGCCACGCGAACCGACACGTAAATCCTCACCTCCTTCTCCCAGGCCCTCAGCTGCTTTTCAAAATGTAAAATTAGCGGCTCTGAGAGAGGCTCTCAAGCTGGAACAGTAAATTAGGAGCTTTTTGTGCGGCCATTGAGGTTTTCTCCTCTGGAGCCAGGAGAGCCACGACACCCGGCAGACACTCTATTGATCCTCTTTTTGTGTCGAGGGAAACTCATGGTTAGATTCGTTTCACTCAGTCTTTCGTAATGCTGCCTTAAATATAGTTGCCATGGTTACCCACGATTTACACGACACACCGGTTGGTTTATCTCACACGGTCTCCCGCCAGCCAATCGGAGATGAATATTTCACTTGGCCGCGGCATGAAACACATAAATTACAGGCGAAACAAAAACCTGTGCCACACTGCAAAGCGGCAGCATATGTCATCCTGCTAATGGTCTGTTCAGAGGACTTTGTCAAACCTGTCACACGACACACACACACACACACACACACACACACACACACACACACACACACACACACACACACACACACACACACACACATGCGTGTGGCGGCGGCGTACAGGCCGCCACCAGGATGAACATCAGCAATAATTAGGCCTCAGCGTGAGCCGCTCCCGGGGTAAATATGCAGCATGTCAGAGGTGTGTGGGAATGTGGTGGGCTTGTTTTAAATCGCTCCACAAAGTGACCCATTTAAATGCATAAATACCTCCATTCCCACACATCAGCACCCAGCGATTGGGCGGCGAGCCTCGGGAGCCCCGCCCCCTCCCTCAGCCTCAGCCTCAGCCTCAGCCTCAGCGCGTCTTTCCCTGTGTTTTACACCCGTAATAAAAAGCTCCATCCTGCTCCTACACACTCCGTCCTCCCCCTCCACACGTTCCCCTAATGAGATAAATTAGCGCCTTGCAACAGATGCATGGAATATACACTAATGGCCACCATCTGTCACTCATCTCCGCGAAACGGAGTGAGAACGTGGCGCTAAATCCGATCATGAGCCCCTGGCAGGGCCCCACCGTGGTGAGGAGGAGGGAGGAAGACAAAGACGGAGAGATGAAGAGCAGCTCCAGAGCCAGGAGGGGGTGGAAGTGTGGAGGTTTGGGTGCAGACTGGACCGAGGTGCGGCGCAGCGCAGCGAGTGGTGGAGAGGCGTTGGAGCCGCGCTGCAGCAGGTTGGCCCTGCTGGTGATTCAGCAGCTCAACCACATCTTTAAAAGTCTTTAACTGCTTTAAAATTAGAACCTGGTCAGTTTGGTGCTCCTTTTCAGGGATGTTTTGAATCTACCTGCAGGAGGAATGTGAAGCTTTTCTCTCCACTCATTGGAGTATTTTTTAACTCGGTTTGGGTTACATTTCACAGCCTGGAACTTGTGATTTTCTTCCTTCTAAATATGGGATGACAACAGGAAACGCGGCCATTCCTCAGAAGCTTTAAAATTAGATTCTTTCTTCATTATTAAGGCAAAATGAGCCTGGGACATAAAGCCCTAAACGAATAAATGCCTCCATATTCATGAGGCAGCAAGGTGGTAAAGTTGTTATTCCTTATGTACACATGAGAGAATATTTGAGGAGTTTTTATGATAAATTTAGGATTTTTTAAGTTAATTGTTGGATAAACTGGATTGGTTGAAAAGGCATTGGATCAATGGAATAAAATGATTTTATTGCACATTCAAACACAGCCATACTTTGGTAATTTATTTATTAATCTAAAAGTTGTATAATTTGGGTGAATAAAGTAAAAAATGGCAGCTGATGCTTATACTTCAGTATTTTTATTGTATTTTTATTTTTAAAGCAAGATAATCTAACGATATATTCAGACTGTGAATATGGATTTTACAATTATGTATTGTCATAATTCAGGTTGGTACTTTCATAATTGCTGCAATGACAAGTATTATTGTTGAAACCCCTGTGAATATCAGAACATATTGATATTATTCCGGATATAGACACTCATTTAATACGGTGAACTCATATAATTTACACTTAGACGAATGCAGAGTTTATCTTGCTCCTTCATATGTGGCAGAGCAAAGTTGAAATCCAACTAGTCACCTTCCGGTTACCAGAAGACAAGTATCCTGTCTGTAACTGTGTTTCCATCACAAATATGCACAAAACTTTGACAATAACCCGCTAAGGTCAAAATAAATTGCCACCGCATCATCCTCCAACCACTTCCTGTTGTCGTCTTCTTCATGGTTTTTTCCAGTGGTAACATCCAGTTATTGATCATGTGACTCGAGATGTGAAAAAAATGTTTCTACATCAGTTTTGCCATTTAAAACAATTTTGTAAAAACACCAAATCATACAAGCACAAAACTTACTGAGTAATTTTATTTATAATTGTCATGTTTCTATTAAGAAAATTTATTTTCAAAATGTATACAGTCAATGGAAATGCAACGATTGATCAAAAATGTATCATTTTTCTTTCTGTGACAATATTGATCATTGCAGTCTGTGACTGTGGTGCAGTTTCATGATGAAAGCCTCATGTTCCTGTCAGTAATCTGATTTATTTCTTATTTTTTTACTACAACAGAAACTTCAAACTATTTCTTGGTGTGTTTATTAGTGGAAACTGACTAGAGAAACTAAATCCTCCAAAACTACTATTTAAACTGTAGCATAAAACAACGTTTAAATAAATGAAACCCTCTCAGCTGCATGTTTTCCACCAGGTCTACAGGAGCCGACAGAACATTTTTAGTTCACAGAAAAATGTAGTAAATTTCAACAAGTGTGACTGAAACATAATTATAAAGTTTATAATGGGAAGATTTTTTACCTCCTTTTCCCATTTGCAATCAGAGGACTAACTTCTGCTAAACATGTCTTGATAAGTTTGCTAAAACTTCAGCTGCAAGCTTTATGGAAATGATACGGCTGAAAAACCCAGCTGTTTATTTGAATAAAATATACAAAAAATCTCCAAGTTTGTGGAAGAATTTTAATGTGTTGCTCTGATTAGTGGGTCAGAACCGAGGTTAGATTCTGCAGGGCTGTGGATTTGTCCACACAACGAGCCAAAGCCAGTTAGAAGCAGCATCAGGGTCAGAAACCCGGTCCGGTCCGTTCTATCGATCCGTATGCATCCTTGTTGTTCGACTGGTTTCGTTTGAACAAACAGAGCATTCTTCGACATTGTGATTTCATTTCTGCCTGAAACTCTGCCTAAAGTGTCCCGATATTCCAACACTGTCTAAAAACGACGTTTTGAAATCCAAAGCCTAAATCCCCCCTGAGGTGAACTTTGTAGCCTTTCTGTGAGATTTACAACAAATGTTCATCTGATTCCTGCCAGTGTAATTTAAGATACTTCACTTTTTTTGTTACTGTAATTGCTGGGTGTTATGCAAGTTGAAAGATTGACAGATTTTCTCCATCGTGGCTAATAAAGTATCCCACGTTGCCTTTAGTTATAGTAGAAAGACAGAACTGGAAGCTTTAAATAATGCAAATGACCATTTTGAGCATCTTGCTGGGAGCCGCATGGCTTTGCACTTCAGTTCAATGTCAGAATGAGCGGGGAGGAAACTGTGTGTGAGAGAAGGCTTAAGCACCTCTGCCAAGGGCTTAAGTAGCAGTCTGAATTGCACCATTTATGCATAAGGTAGCTAAAAAAAAGCCTCAACGTCAACGCTCACTCTAGGATCCATCACAGATATTCTAATGGAGCTTCCCCTTGACGCCTGGTAATTCCCTCAGCAGTCTCTGAGCATCAGAACGGCGGGCTGCTGCAGAAGCACACAGACACTATGACAACCAGCCCGGCTCTACCTGCGCCGAAAAGTTAGCTTTTCATATGTAATGTCACCGTGACACTTCCTCTGTGCAAATAGCCACAAATCCACTTATCCAGTGTAATCAGACGATGATATATTCCCGCCTGTGCTGTGGCTGCACAGTACATTAGCATGCGGCTTATGATGAAAGTGAAGGGAAACAATGAGGAAACAAAAAGGGAGATGAAATGGTGGAATGTGTGGAAGCAGGAGAAATGAATCACCCAGGCGGGGAGCAGCCCTGTGCAGCCGCCGCAAGAACAAACGTCTTAAGGCCGGACACAATTAATCACTATTTGCACGGATTTGACCATAATTCCCTTTTTTTTTTATGGCTTCAGCTCAAGACAACAAGTGGAAATTAATGAGTTGACTCAAGAAATTAAAAAGTCAGACCTAATGGAGGCGTAAAGATTTTGCAGGAGAGGCGAAGAATGACAGCGAGTGAGACACGGAAACAGTAAAACGTGGAAGGTTTTTGTTTTCTGCGGGTTTCGGACGGAGACGCACACATGTCTCGTAAAATTCACAAACCGACGATCATGGAGCATCAACGCTTCAACTGAAGGCTTCACATAAAAAGTAACTGGCCTCATAAAAGCAGTGTCAAACACAGCCAACCTCTCATAAAGAGCGCTGATGAAACTCTCAGACAAAACTATAACTGGCGTCCATGATGATGAAAACTGAAAAAAACCACAATGAAATGCGGGGCTGTGCAGAGAGGAGCCGGCTGCTGCAGGAGCGTCTCTACTGTCGGATATGCAGACCCTGTGGCACACATTTCTCTGCTATTAGCAGCGACACAAATCCACTGCAGCCTTGAACATCAGAGGGATCCACAATCCGCAGCTGCGGTTCTGCTCTTTAATTTCAAACTACTTCAGATGGGTGTTTTTCTGCACATTCTGAGGACTGGATTTTAAGGAAGTGAATAGTCTGAATGTTCCTGCAGCATTCGGACTGCAGGAGCATCAGGGAGGCGTCTGATGTGGAGGCTGGAGCTTCAGGGTTTCTCATCAGGTGATTTCTGATGTTGTTTTCATGATCTGAGAGAGAAACAAATAGCTTCATGTAAACAGCAGCAAATAATCTTGAGCTACTCTCTCGTGTAATTCACTACACTGTTTTGAAAATGTTAATATTTTAGGTTTCAGCCATGTTTAATCCAACTCCGGAGTGAATATGAAACCAATCTGATGCAGACCACATAACGAACTCTGGTCACCTAACGCCAAGCGGAATGGAGACGCAGGGCATTCTGGGTAAATACAACCAGAACAAATGCACTAGTCGTGTATCACACAGATACTGTCATTGGTGCAACAATGTAACTGTTGAACTGCAGCACTCATGGTGGAAGGATTTGCTTTTCTACGTTTCAGACAGGTATGATGCATTACCATGGCAACAAGGTGTTTTTTTTTTTTGTACAACTGCGAGGAGCTGATTAGCGTCTCACAAGTTCAAATATTAACTTAACTAAGACCCAAAATACCAGAGGAGTTGAAACGGAGGCTTCATGAATGCAGAAAGTCCCAACCTGCTTCTTCACCCATCAGAATCTTTCACCTTTCTAACCACACAGGGATTTAAACAGGAGTAGCAAAAGCAAATGAGGTGGATTAGCAGAGAAACTGTTCAGTCTCATCTCTGTCCCTGATAACAAGTTGTTAGCATGTCATGCAGGAGCAGGATCTTCAGTCAGAGGCCTCTTTAGATGCTTTGTGAGACAGACTGCTACTGGAGATCATTCACAAACGACAAAGCTCTGGAGATATTTCCACAACTTGAGTTATGACAACCATTAATTTCCCTTTGGGATAAGTAAAGTACTTTAGAATTGATTTGAAAACTTCGGGCTCACAGGTTTCTGGTGATGAACTCGACTCGAACCCTCCAGTCAACAGAAAATATCTCCGTTTCCATCACGGCTGCAGATAAACGAAGGCATGAGGATGAATTATGTGAAGGTGTTCAACGTCTGAATGAAAGGATCCTGTCACTGTGATGGATTAATCAAATGAATTAAACCACTCCGGGTAGAAATGACTTCAGATCCCATTTGCAGAACATATTGTGACTTTCTGCAGAGTCTCAGCATTAATTAGGGTCAATGTTATGAAACGGCTTCACGCGCATGCCGAGCCGCTCCGAGTGGGTTTGCAGTGTGAGGATTGTTTCAGCAGGAATATGTGTTTAAATTTAGTAATGCATAAATCTGCAGCGCTAGTAAAAGCTTCCTCACCATCGAGGCGTTAGCTCGCAGCTGAAGGTGGGTGAACAATCTGTTACTGTGTATTAATGAAGTAAACTGACCCTGAAGACAAGCGTGGAGCTATTTTATTAAACAGACTCTCCTGAGCCTAATAAAGCATCGGCCTGTCGTCTTCGCAGCCTGATTAGAAGGTTTGGTACACAGCCACGTCCTTTCAGCGCGTCGTTTCATTTGCGACTCGCCGCTGATTAGTTGGATGTAATTGGATTTCTTTTTTTGTTCGCTTCTCTTCTCTCCTTTTGTTTCGGCCTCTTTAAAGTCAGCCGAGAGCGAGCGGCGTGTGATAAACGGCCGAGAAGATAAAGGACCTTGAACTTTAGCTTGAACTTTGTCCGCCGCTCCGTCTCTTCCTGTGCCTCCATCGCTCCGCGTTTCGCTCCATCTTGCTCACCCCTCATTTGAACCGCGGAGCTCCAACAATCCATTACGCTCGCTGAGGATGTTGGAGGAGATTCATGCAAATAAGTGTGAAATTACACTATAATCAGTGATGTAAATCGCAGCGGCGGCTCCCAATCTGGGCACCATTGTCTCAGAAAACAGTGGGCGGGGGCGACAGGTGAGAGGGCTCGCTGGGAGGGGGGGTCATAAATAAAGTGCTAGACGAAGAAGAGAAGAAAACTTAAAAAAGCTTTGATTCCTTATTCAGAGCTGAACTCGTTTTGCCTGTTGAAATCAAATTTAAAAATTTATGCAACGATCAAAATTGTTCGGCAGCATCGAGTCTTCTGGCGCTTTTTCTCTGATGGAGAGAAAGAGAAGGAGGGAGGAAGGGAGGAACAAGTAGGTCTGCGCTTTGTTCGCATCGCAGCAGCGCAACAAGCAGCAGAAAATTACTGCACACACTTTCAAGTAAGGAGGAAAGGATGCTGAGGAGAATTAGGCCGCAATAAAAATTAGAGGAGGTGTGTTATGTTTTGGGGGAAATATTTCAGAAACCAGTTCAAACTCCCTGATTCTGAGAAAGAAAAACAAAGCCATGATTATTAATTCCAGCTCTTAAGCAGAGCCGTAAAATCCCAGAGCGTAAAACGTGGCAGTGACATCTGTTTGGATTCAGCCGTAAAGAAACGGCAGCGAGTTTCTCATCAGCGCCGTAAACGTTCTGCCAGCGCGATGAACTTATGCTTCTTAGAAAGCCGGAGCTGAGAAATGCTAATTTCATTATTTCATCTGTTTACTGAATCTGGAATATGAACAGGGTTATTCTGCAGAGAAATGTTGATGGCTTTTCATCTGTGAAACAGTAGTTTGGAGTTCGGTTGATGAAGAGGCTCTACCTGCTATTCCTCAAGATTAAAAAATCCTTTTCTGCAAAACACATGGAAATTATTTGTTGCTAAGTGGAAGAAAAAGAAGTTTATTGTTTTGATTCTTCAGCTGTAAAGGGATTAAGTCTCACAATAATATGAACAAAAGCTGCCATCAAACTTCCTTCGTTTTCCTCACAAACATTAAATTACTGTAAATACTGTAACCCACATTTAGAATAAAACGATGTTACAGTAATGCAGAAACATATACATAAGCAGATATTGACAGGAAAACCTCTCCTTCAAAAATGGAGACAAAGGGTTTTTGTGAATAAAAGCCTCTGGTGGATTAATGAGGAACTACAGAAACTCAGATAAGTTTTCCTGAATGTCAAGAACCTTAAATCTACAAAAACTGACAGAAATTATTGAAAAATAAAGTTTAATCTTACAACTTTAGCAGTAATAATATCTGAGTTATTTAAGATTCATATGTGAACATGTGGCATATATTTATTACAATTCTGTAATAAGGAATTTTTATTTCCTAATTTAAATGGTGGTGTAACCTCAGAGGGGTGTCCAAAGTGTGGGTCGGGGGCCATTTCTGGCCCATGAAAATACTTTGTGTGGTCGCTCACGACCGCAAATCAAGAATGATGAAGGCTTCTTATTTTTAAATATTGCAAAATTATTACCAACAAATGAAAATCCTGCAAAGACAAAAGAAAGGGACAACCAAGTATCAGTCTTTTAAAAAAAATGTTTGCGTTTTGTTTAATTTAAAGCAAATCAAACCACTTCTATCCAGAGACTTTAAATCAAAGGAAGACTTTATCCTTCATTTAATAAACCTTTTTTCACACTGATTTAATCTGGGGGAATAAAAACATTTAATTTGAATAATAAAATAATATTGAAGTAAAGAACAGTTATTTTTAAAGTTCTATTAATTTGCCTTAGTAGAGTCTAGATGGCCACGTAAAATGCTACGGTGGTCCAGATTTGGCCCCTGGGCCTCGAGTTTGACACACAGAGCTTTCCTTCCTTTAACTTAAAGATATTGGTTAGTTTAATTATTTAATTTATTTGCTTTTAAACCTTTTTTTACATAATAGGATGCATTTATGTAACTTTAACTCCATTAAAGAAACAATAATGATGCAAAAAAATTATAATTTAGTTTGTCTTCATGTTTATTTTTATCAATATACTGACAAACTAGATTAATAAAATAACGACTTGTTTGTGAAAGTTAGGATTAGCAATGGCACTGACAGAGCAGCGTGACAAAAAATATTTTTACTATGCAGTTAAAGTGATTTTTGCAGTATTTGTTCATCATGTTTCCGTTTTCCCAGCGTCTCTCTGAGCTCAGACAGACAGAGGAGTCGTATATCTTCAGCCGTGAGAAGAACAGGGAGTCCTGGAGCAGATGGTGCGGCTGATCTCAACGCCACCCAGTCCTTCTGGGATTACAGCAAGAGACACAAGCAACTGCAGCAGTTCAAACACTCTTCTGCGAGGTTATTGATATGCTCACTTTCTGCTTAATGCCAATAAACCGGTTGAAATCCTTCAGCCAGCGTCTGAAATCACCTCCACTCTGTCAGAGATTCACTTCCAGGTTCTTCTTCACACCAGCTGAGAACCAAAACACACCACCAAATGAACTCATATGTGTGTGTGCTTGTGTGTACAGTACATGCGCGAGTGTGTCTGCATATGCATGTCGACAAGCCGAGGCGACGCGAGGAAGCAAAGCACAACAGGAGCAGCGAGACCAGGGATCAGGATTTTGGCTCAAATACAATCTGTGGAGGAGTCACTCAATGAGCTGACAGCCGTCAGCGAATCCTGGTGGGGAGAGGCTGAGCCACTGTGGTCAAACACACACACACACACACACACACACACACACACACACACACACACACACACACACACACACACACACACACACGCAAACAAACACACGCAGACTCCATAAGCACCGGGAAGCTCAAACAGACAGATGGGCTAATTCGTGACTGACTGTGTGTTATGAAACATTATCTCTGTGTCAGTGAAATCAAAATAACATTTTGGGTGTAAACGGCGAGCTTGTAGCTGCCAGCAGAGCAGCACATGGCGGTGATGGATGCATATGGACCGTGATGCATGGCCTCAGAGAGAAAATACTAATAAAAACACTGTTTATGGTGTCGCATGAGGTGAAACGCATGCAGCCGGATACGTCCGCCAACTGTATCCCACCTGCCAAATTAAGCTATCGAATCAATTTCAAGGGTCTGGAGGAAAATGAAGGCTATTATAGGCATTGGATTTTACTTGCTGTCTATTCAAAATTAAAGGCTATTGACAGATGGCTTTGTTTTGTTCTCTCTAAAGCACTCCACCAGCGAGAGTGCGGATAGGTGGCTGCGGCTGCATTTTAATGGCCTGCCCCTTTAATGGCTGGCTACAGAGCCACTTTATAATCCCCTTCGCTGGGGATTTGTGTATGCAGGGAGTGTATTGTAGCTAACTGAACCTGGCTCACTGCTCTCCGTGGATGTTTTGTTGTCAAATAATGGGAGAGTGATGGGGTCCTACCCCGCTGTGAGCCACTGCGAAGATTAGACAGATCTCCACGCTGGACGATTGGTGAAATTTATCACTGTCACTGGCTGCCAATCCAGCCCCCCCAGCCCACGCTGGCTGTGATGCTTTCTCATTTGGAACCTGCAAACCAGTTGTCATGTGTGCTTTCCACTTGGATAGTGATAGCTTTAAGCAGCGCCTCAAAAATAGGAAGAAGAAGAAGAAGAAAAAGGCAGGAAATTCTTTGACGTTTTAGGTCAGGAGGGTCAAACTCATTTTTATTTTGACTCGTATGAAGATCATGAATGTTTTAAAGAGGCGGCTGTGACTACATGCATTGATAAAAACAATTAAAATATTAATAAATAGCTGTCTACATTTGATAAGTACATCTTGGAATTTATGATTATTTCTGTGATTTTTCACAATCATAAAAAAAATCACTATTTAGAAATATTTGCATGTAATTCTTAAATGTTTGTGTTATGTGTGATGATAAAAATGGCTTTTTGTCACTTTCTGTATTGATCATAACTTGACATTAACGAAGACAGAGGAAACTGTGTAAAATTACAGAAATGCTGCCACCTGCAGGTGGGAGGGGGTAGCAGTCACTTAAACCAAATGTGTTTGAAAAAATGTAAAATAAAGTCATAATTTTGCATTTTTACAAAAAACTGCTGTGTCTGTTGATTTTACATTAATTTCTTGTAAAGAACTGGAGGGACTGATGGATGGAAGTTGGTGTCTGGAGTCTAGAAAAGCTACGGCGGCGTAAATGTGATGCAGGTTGTGACATCACAAAACGACAGAAAAAAGATGCAGAGTGATGGATAAACATGAAGTGAACACATTATTGTTATTATCATTATTATTATTAATCATAATAATCCATTAAATTTATTATGCAATTTTCATTAATAAAAATCTCAAAATGCTACATGGTGCAGCTAAAAACAGATAAAATCAACAATCAAAAACAAACAAAAAAAACCCAGTCATTTAAAAGACAGACCCACAGCGTGTTCACAACAAAAGCTTTACATGCTTAGGAAACCAAGCGGCGTCCTGCAGCAGAAAAAAAAGCATGTTGATGTGTGCAGCTGTGTGTTATTATGCATAAGTGCGTGTGTGTGTGTGTGTGTGTGTGTGTGTGTGTGTGTGTGTGTGTGTGTGTGTGTGTGTGTGCAGGGGAAGCATCAAGGAAGGAGGAGGATTTTTCCATCCCTCAGTTAAGAAGCTACATTTGGCAGCCGGCAGATTTTGATCCCTTTCGCAGCGCGGTGGAATTAGCATGCAGGGTGGAAGCGCTGAAAGGTTCTCCGGCCCTTAACTCAATCTCCCCCTTCCCTCCTCCTCCTCCTCCTCCTCCGCAGGTAAGAGTAATGGATTGTGGATGGATCCGGCTTCACTCCTGTCATGTCACGCCTGCTAGCAGAGCCAGCTAGCCAGGCAGGAGGTGGAGGGGGGAGTAGGAACTGCAGGTCGGGTTATTTAGCCTCCGTTCCTCCACAGTCACACTTGCTAACTCTGAGGCCGGCTGTCCGAACACACAGGGCCTGAGGCGGGGCAGCGGGCCCCTCCCGCCCCCCCGTCCGCTAACAGACAGCCAGCTCAGGCCTGAAGGCCGCTGGATTATGATAAGAATAAAAAACTCATTACTGCAGCTCTGAGCGGGGGAGAGAGGGAGCAAATAAAGACATGAGAATTATCATAAACAATGAGAGCAGAAAGAACCAAAGCTTATGCCGCCATATTAGCTGCAAGGAACTGATTTCCATTTTTTATATCTGTGATTTCTACTGCAGAAATGACAAGATATCAAAGGCTTTTATCAGGCAGTGGAAGGAAGAAATGTGTCTGGATTTTCTTTTCCGGATTGTCAGATTTCTAAATCTAACATTGAAATGCACAAAAAAATAATAATCACAACTATCTTAATCAAATTTCATTTGGGAAAGCTTCATGGTTTAATTGGAGGCTTTAGTTTCTCAGGTTCTGAAACCAACCTGAGAAAGTAATCATCTAAATTAAACAGTGTTTGCCCTTCAACAAACTTTGGCAAAAAAAAAAAACACGACATCCAAATGAAAGCAGATAATAAACCAACAAACTAAACCAGATATGCGTGATAAATTAAGACTTTTTAAATGATGAATAACCTGTTTTGACCAGCAAAATTATGGACACTATGAAAAGATTCAGTCCATTTATTGGATTTCTGGAAAGATATTTTAAGAAGATATGCTACTTTCTGTATTGATATTAATTTTGTATCAATCAGTTTAAATTTGAGTGAGTTGAAAAAACTCATGGTATTTCCAGAATGATAAACTTTCAGAGCAAAACGTCTCATACATTGTAGCTTTGATTTGTTTGTGTCTTTGTGTATCCTGATCATTTTTTCGATAACTTCCTTTTTGGCTATTTTCTGATTTATTCTGGGTAGATAAACATCTGATTTGCTGCGAGATGTTTGGTGCCAAATCAGGCATCGATTTCTTGGGGAAAATATTTCCAAAGTATTTGACAAAACTCATTCTTACAAACAAATCCAACAAATAGGAGGATAAAGCTGCTTCAGTAAAATAGATCCCAGACGTTTGTCCTTAAAGATGACAACAGGAACAAAAGAAGTAGATCCTTACAGATTTTATTTAAAAGAGAAAGTAGCAGCAGAAGAAGATCATCAGTTCTGAGCGTTTCAGGATCTTAGAGAAGCAACTGTTGCTCTCCAACACTCTGGAAGGATTAAAATAATGTTTCCAAATAATCTGAAGTTCACCATTCAGCAGATTACAGATGTAGAAAACTGTTATAGTGAGCAATAATCAATAATAACTCAAGAAGCCTCAGCTAGGAGGTTACAAGTTAAAGTTAATGACACAAACAGAGGAAGCCTGGTCTTTGTGAAACAAAGATGGCTGCATGAATTCAGCCTAAACTGAACCAACAATTCAACCAAATTTCTCCACAACAACAAAGGGACCAATGACAACATTTATTTTTAACAATGAAGCTCATGAATCTTAATTTCTGCCTCATTTTTGTTTACAACATCATGACGGAATGAAATTGGTTGTGATTTTATTCATGTTTTTGATATATTTCATTCATAAATGTTTCCTGGTGCCACTTTACAATGAGGCTCTTAATAAATAGTTCACAGAGATGTTATTAATTCATCTGTAAACACTTCAAGCCCTACCATCAATAATAACTGTTTTCATTAATTAAGTGAAAAGAGACTAAATCTCCATATTTTATCTATTTTTTATACTAAGTATTTCAGATTACCCCGTAAACATATTTAGCTTCTATCCTGATTGTTTTAGCATATATTCTCCTTCTCACACTTACTTAAGGTATAATTAACAGTTATTAATGATTAATACATTGTTTATAGATTGATTTATGACATATCTATATTAGCCATCCCTTTTGTTGATGTGGAAAAAAGCTTATTTTACTGCAACTACATCATTTTTATGGTTAAAAATATTTAAAATTTGAACTTAAGTGTCAAAATATCTGCAGTAAACGGTTGTCTGAGGAATTCATAGTAGGTGAGCATCTCTCCATAGTGGTGCATTAGCTGCTGCAGGACATTTGAGCACCAGATGGAGAACTGACACACCGCAGTGATTTTCAACCAAAACTGGTCCAAAATGTAGGAGGAATCCCCCTTTACTCCCAACACAGTGAGCGGAAACAATGTGCCACTCTGCTTTCCTCCGCTTTCTGCATCAAAACAAGGTGCAAGTGGAAATCTGCACCACTTAGAAACCATCCTTATGGATTTGCATTTCATACAAACAACACATCTGTGCACACAGATGGAAAATCTGCATGTTTTGCTAAACAATCCAGTCAATATTGTTTATTTATATAGTGACAGTGATGCACTGCAACATGAAATTAAACTAAGGGAACAGCAACGAATAAAAGCAATGACTGAAATGAATAAAAGCAGGGTGCCATGAAGAACACTGCTGGAAGCCCGTTGGTGCTGGATCTTTCTAATGGCGTCCTGAAGGTTTCCTTGGTCTGTGCTGCTCTTATATAAACCACTTTTCCCATGAGGAACAGGCAGAGTGCCAGTGTTTGCAGGATTTTGTTGCTGCTGCTGCTACGTAGACGCTGCAGTTTTTCAAACGGCCACTTGGGGCTGAAAGTCATTCAATCCCCCAGGGGCCGCCATGTTTAAAACGGCGACTAAAAAACCATTTATAAAACAAACATCATGTTGTTTTCATTCTTAAAAGCTGTACAGAGTCACAGTTTTTATATAAATGAGGCATTTAAAGTGTGTATAAGTTACAATTTGGCCAGTGAGGCGACCTGAGGTGACCTGATCACATCACATGACTGTCTTAATATTTACATTATAGTTGTGTTTTTCAGTTTGCTTTCTTTTTCAGGAGCAACATTAAACTAAAAGTGTTCAGCTGGTAAAGTTGGAATATTTAACACAGGTTATTCTGACGTCAATGTTACTTTCCTGGAACATGCATTGCATTTCTTAGATTTCATTACACGAATAAAATGTATTACAAGTTGATTTTTAAGATGTTAATCTGCAGAATAAACCACAAGTCAAAAGCCACCTTAAGATGCAGTAGGTTAACGCTAAAGTTCCCCAAAATACCTGGATATAAGATACGATATATTTATGCAGCTGAGCTCCAGAAAGAACACTAAGTATTTTCTAAACTCCCCAAATTCAGAAAGTAACCTTTAAGCTTCAAAACGAATATACAATCAAAAAGAACTAAAACATGAATAAGGTTTGCAGCCATGTCAGAGTTTCACACAAATAGCAATTAATGCAGCAGCTTTGCACCAACATCTTTTCTCACATTTGCAGAGGCTTGAGCTGCGTAATCGGACCGACTCTCAGGTCAGCTGCAACAGTCTGGTGTTGATGGGTCTGTGAATGTCGTACGTGTGAAGGGATGTGCGAGAAAATGCTGATGAACAATCGCAGCTGGCCGGCTGAGTGGAAGTGACAGCTGTCTGTGGAGGACTAAGCCACTTAATGAATGTGTTCCGCCATCAAGTCAGATGAGCTGCAGCAACACGAAGAAGAAGCATGTTCAGTCTGCAGCAACACCTCAGAAAAGACAATAAAAATATCAGCACCGTTTTTAAACACTCTGATATCTGAGGAGAACAGACAGCATCTGCCCAAAGTTTGCAGAACAAATGAGAGGGAGCGTTGTTTACTGTGGATCACTTGTCAAATGCTGCTAATTGGACTGACGGTTGGAATTAAAACACAAATCTTGAGTTGTTTGGGACAGTTTCTGCCAGGGTCCTTCTCAACGACGTAATTAATGTCTTACATTGTTGCTGCCGGATCTGTGCGGAGAATAATAAAACCTCTCAGTCAACACTTGGCAAAGAAAATGAGGACGTGTGCTTACATGAGTAAAACTATTTAAATATGTTGCGCAGGTAGCAGGAATTGAGAAATGGAAATAGCCTGCATATGTTTTTCTACCATGCTGCGTTTCTTATAGCCTTTTCTGAGCATCAAGAGAGGAATGTCAGAGTGGATCCGTCATGGAGGGGGGGCTTCGGATCGGTTCTGACAACCTCTGCATGCACACAATGCTCCAGTTCAAATGCCTTCTTGACGTCTGACGGTGGCATTTAAGAGGCGTGGCTCAGCTATGAAATGTGACTGAAATTGACATATAATGTTGCCTTTGTTCACCAACTGTAACTGCTGGGAGCTGTTCCACTTTCGCTTGAATCAAACAAACATTCAGTCGCTCAAATTTTGTTTATATGCCACTTTTTATGTGAAAGGCACAACAAAAGCCTCCAAAAGCCCAAAACACAATCAGATTGGTTCACCGACACGTGTACAAACACAGCAACACACACACACACTCACACACACACACACACACACACACACACACACACACACACACACACACACACACACACACACACACACACACACACAGCCAAATCCCAACAGACGAACCCACAGGAGCAGAGCTGGAGTCAAAGAGGAAACACTGAACGGCTACAAACGCTTTCAGCAATTAAAGATCATTCATAATGTCTCACAATGTCAAAGAAAAATGACAAAAACCTCAGTTTAAAGGTCAGATTATTCTTTAAAATGTTTTTCAAGGACTGGATTTTTTTTCATGACTGTATTACACAAAAATAATAAAATGTGTGTTTTGGGTTTTATCAACAGAGCATCACAACATTTCACAGAACTGCAGGTTGGATCCATGTCATGCAAAAATAGGCAGATTTTTTCACTTATTAATTGATATATTCATGTTTATAAACAAATTTGTTGGTAAAGATGTAAAAATCAAACAAAAACATTCATCAAAAGAAAATAAATCTTAGTTTGTAATATTTGTGAAAATAAACTTTTAATGTGGAAACTTTAATGCACCTGTAACAAAGTAAACTTCACTGATTTTTATATTTAAGTTATTCAGCATTTCAGGAGCTTTAGTTTATAAACCATGACTTCCTGTTGTCTGGAGACAAACACTGAGGTGAGGCTCCATTCAAACAGCAGGCGGATGTGACCTACATCTGACCTTTTCATGGCCGTCTGAACGTCCCAAATCTGACCTTTTCACCCCCAAAACATCCGATTTGTGCCACTTTCTAAAGCAAATATGTGTCAGATTGTTTTCAAAGCATAATAACAAAATATTCCTGAACTGAATTGTAGATTTCAGAAACATAAATGCAGCTTTAAAACGTTTGGACAACCATTGAGAAGTCTGATACATTTCTTTTAGTTTGTCAAAAGCCTTGCAGCTCCTTTCTATATCAGTTTGTTCTGATTTAAACGTGGAAAGCTGCTGTTCCAGCAGTAAATGGTGAAAGCAGGAATGATCACCTCGAGCTCAGTTCCTGAAACTAGATTTAAAAGCTTAGAGATGTTCCTCAGGTGGAAGAACTTGTTCTTTATTATACATCTACAACTGCTGAGTTCATGTTTGCACCAAGGTTCCTGATCCTTTGTTTGGTGGAGTTTAATGCGCCACAATGCAGATTGATTGCAGGCAGAAGATGCTCAGGGGAAATAATAAAGGATCTCAGTGCTTTTGGGGTTCAACTGTAAATAACTGCTATGAAACTACTGGGAGTTTTCATCAAAGACATTAGCTTACAGTGTGCAGGGGACTTCAATGAGCAATCACCAACTCATCGATGACAGAAAACATTCAAATCTGTTTAAATATATGCTGCAAAACGTCCTAAATACCTTTGGAACCTAAATACCAATTTACAAGAAATTATGAACAACTGTGACAAAAACCAGAGCCAATTTTAGGATGTTTTAAAAATAAATTATAACCTTATATGGGAAAGTTAGTGAAAGAAGTTTTGCATGTCTCTTCAATAAACGAGATAATCAAGTCAAAGCCATGTTTGAACAATCAAAACCGTCGATAAATGTCAGAAAATGAACAAAAATTAAAGGCCTGAATTCAACATCAGCATTAAAACTAAAATACTCATTTTGGTCTGCAAGTTTAAAAACATGTTCAACACACAGTAAAAAAAATCATAAATCATCTAAAAACAAAAAACTTTAATCTGAATATAACAATAGATGCATTTTTCAGATTCACTTTAAGTTAAACTGCTGCTGCTTAGTGAGAATGAGAAAAGTCTAAAGAAAATATATTTTCTCTGGTGAAAACATTTAGATTGACTGAAATGATCTCAAATGACTAAAGTGATAATGACAATAGAGAAAGTTACACCAGGAAACTCTGAAAAACAACCTACAGCCAAAGGAAGTCGGTTTATTTTATTTTATGGGACTTTAACTTCTCAGCTACACAAATTAAATGATTAGAAAACAACAGGAAGGATTTCACACAAGTAGGAATATTAATCCAAACATCAGACACCTGCGGCGAATGTTATGCTAACCATTAATAAAGGTTTCCAAAAACAGTAAAAAAATATCTGTATCATATGTTCTAAGCTAAAATACAAGGAACCTTATTGAGGGTAATTTTTCTCTCTCTCCTACTTGCAGAAAAAGCAGCTTTTCAGACCAATTTACCAACATTTACACCCAATTAAGCTGAAGAATCGACCAAAACAGACTTTCTTGCCCACTCCTGGGAGTGGGCTTGCATTTTCATTTGGATATTTTAGGCTTGCTCTACAAGAAATGTGAGAATTATTTGGACTTACGTTCCACAGAGAAATTGAATACTGAACTGTGAATAGACAGAGATTCACTCCAACATCTTTTATCATCTGTAAGTTGTTCTTCTCCCTGTTCTGCAGATCTATATCTCCATTTACTGCTGTAAGTATTAATACTGACAAGCTTCATATTGTAAATAAGTGATTTGTTTTCATTTCAATCTTTTAAGAAGCTGACATTGCTTAGATTTTTCTATTTTCTCTGTCCGATTACATAATTTTAAATCATTACATCAGATGTTATGATCAGTTTTATAAGTTATTTAATCAGTGACTACGTTTTCCTTCTACTTGAGTAAAAAAAATATGCTGTTCTTACTTAAGTAGAGTTTAGTAACTCGACCAAAATATATTAAGTCTGAAATTTCAATTTAAAATACAACTAAAGTTTTCCATTATTTAAACTGAAACTATATTTTCTACATCCTAAAATCTTTGAATGAGGCATAAAAATCCATTCAGGCCAATAAAGTTGGAGACAATTAACAACAAAATGCTGAGTAAACAGGAAACAGAGATAAAATGTTCAACAGTGTTGAGCTGTACCACTTTTCCTCAGCTAATAAAATTATCATGCGATTTCAATCAGAAACTTGTACGCAAAGCTGAAGCAAATGAGAACAAATAAGACGTTTTAGTGGGGACTGCTAAAGCTGCTCAGTAGAAATCTACCAGGCAAGCTTTGGATTCCAGCCACGTTGACATAAGATCACATCGTAAATGTGAACGCACAGGAAACCCTTTCCGTCCATAAATACAACCCCACACACTCATCCCATTTTCCTAAATTCATCTCTGAAGTAGCGAAGTGAGACAAGAAATGTCGCTGCTCACTTAAGGTGACAAACAAAAGCACAGTCCATTAGTAACAGCATGCAGACACATACTGCAACATTAACAAACACAATCGTGTTGAGCAGCACATGTATTTTTCATTTTTGCCTCATAAGGCCGCGGTCACGCCGCTGCAATCATATCACAAGACGAAATGAATCCGAAGAGCTGGCTGTGTCTCTGCGCCTTCCTCCTCCCAGGCAGGAGAATTAAACTGCAGAGTGCAGCTCTGGCAAGAGTGAAAATCATCCCCATTAAACGTGATAATAAGCTGTGTGATAAAAGCATGTTTGCAGAAATTTGCAGTACATGTGTCATTTAACATGATGTATTAGTTCAGGTAGCAGTTTGCCTTGGCGAGTCGGTTCTAATGGGCTTTTTGAGGTTTTGACATTTGGAGGCAAATGTGCATTAGAACGGGCTGCATGAGCTCCGAACTGGGACGTAAGTGAGTTTCAATGTTTTCCTGGGCATTAATGGCAGGAGAAACGCAAAATGCATTATCTGATAAACAGGAAGTGGGCTGCGTCTTCAGCTCCGCTGTGTTGCTGTTTGAAGAAACGTTGAGAATTTTTTTAAGACCTTTTGGCAAAAACAACAACAAAAAAAAAAATCTGCTGCAATTTGGGAGCCGAATGTTTCCCACAAACGAACGAACGAGTCATCAGACGACGACCTCCGTGTGCGCTCTTCTTTTCTGTTTCGTTTTAAATTGTCCGATACGCACGCGGCAATGACAGTCATCTGAGAATGTCATCTGAGCGAACAATTAACAGAGCAGCAAAAAAGTGAGGTCAGATATAATTAACATATGTGCTGCTCAGCTATAATTGCTGAAGTCTAAAGTAAGTAATTAAATCATTCAAAGTGAAGCAGGAAAACTGACTGGTGGAGGGTTTTCGTTCCGTCTGGCGCCGCTACACTGCAAAAACACTAAATCTTACTATTTTGGTCTGGTTCCAAGTGCACACATCTTAGTACACAAGAAAAAGGACAAACTACATTTCAGCAAGAGATAGGAGCTTGCTTTGAGGCAATAATTTCTTTAAGCTGATCTACTACGCTTCCTTAAACAGGTTAGGGTAGGTCAGTGGACTAATCAAAACGTGTTCATTACATTTTTTGCTGAAAATCATTCTTAGATAATGAGATTTTTAGTCTACTCAGCTCTGCCTATTTACAACTCCTTTCAGAATGAGCAGTTTTAGAGCCTCTGTCACTTTAAGTCCAAACACGGCTGACTTAATATGGCCACGCCCCCCCGGACTCAACAGTTACACTCACATGTGAAAGTAGCTGCAAACATACACAATTATACAACTGTACATCTTTGAAAAGCAGAAGTAGTGCCTCCTACGCAATCAATAAGTATGCAGTCAGTGGTTTCTGGGTGGTAAGTCAACAACAAATGCTTGTGTTTTCCAGCAGTCATTGTACAATGAACACATAAAGCAGCAAATCCAGCTGACCAAACATGCTGGCAGCTCAGCTTGGGTTGATAGGTAACGGGTGGAGCGCCGCTGCAGTTACTAGGTAACAATTTACGCGTCACTAGGATTGCTAAGTGAGCATCTGTTGATTTGTAGCTTAACAAAAACCAAAAAACATGAACTTATTGGCAAAAAACGGCCTTCTGTCTTTTTAAGCTCTTTGTTTTTGGTAGAAAGGAACTGATTCATTTTTTACACTTGTGATAATGATCCAGATGTCTGAGGTTCAGAAGATATCGATCAGAAATTATAAGTGAAATAATCTGTCAGAGGAAGAAGACATTTTGGCTCATAATATTGTAAAATACTTAGTAAGAGTTTGTTTTTGTCGCAATGCACTAAACAAAATCTTAACAAGTATTTTTGGTTTTGTTTCTCGTGCAAATATCTTCATCCATTTGAAATAAGAAAACTAACTTAAAACAAATTTTTAAGAAAGATATAGCAGCTTGTTTTAGGTAAATAATTCCTTAATATTGATGAAAATGAACAAGTTTCACTAGCAGATTATTTCACTCATAAGACATTTTTCCCATGTTATAAGTTAAATAATCTGCAAGTGGAACCAACATTTTTAAAAATCAATATTCAGAATTTACTGACTTAAAATAATTTTGTTTTGTTGTATTTCAAGTGTACAGAGATATTTGCACTAGAAACTAGACAAAAATACTCTTCCAAAACGAAGCACGAAGCAGTAACGACGCCTAGCAAGGACAAACAAGTCCTCACTCCTCATCTCGTCTTTTATTCTCAAGAGTCAGAGAAGTTCGGTGTCGTGCTTTAGGTGCTGCTAACTGACAGCGGCGGGATCCTCTCATTATGATACATGCGTCGGGCCCGGCCTGTCAGACCCAAAGAGGTGGAGGGCCGCTGCATTAAGCAAGTGGCAGGAGCATTATCAGTCTATATTTCACAGGTGTCAGCGGAGACTTGTCCCCGTTTTGTCCTCTGGGTGTCATTTATTAAATGAAGGAATGAAAGGGATGTTTAAGGTAGAAATACTGGCCTGCTTGGACAAGGGATTATACGTTGTCACAGGAAGAAAAATTGCATTTGAACCACGGATGCTAAGTCGAGGCTCTGGGGAATTTCATTAATGTATTGTCCTAACAGCTATTCAAAGTCATATATAGCGAACGTGCTTTAGGTGAAGACAGACCGGCGCTCCGGGTTGAGGGCTTATTCACAGCACGCTGCACAACACTTCCGTTTTTGAATACATTAAACTAATTTTCATTAGGAAATGCTGCTGTCAGTGCATTTCCTGGGCTCGCTCGGCGTTCCCGCCGAGGTCGACTCCTGACATGAATCCGTGCGCTTCACCAGTTGCAAACCATTTGACACTTCCGACCTTTCAGGGAAGGAACAGAACAAGAGATTCCAAAATAGACGAATCTATTATTTCAGCTGCTTGGATATCAAAGAGCTAAATTAAATCACAAAACATGGCTTTTTTTTTCTTTTCTCTGCCCTCTATGTTGACAAAAGTATATATTCCCTGCTCAGACGTGGACGTGTTTAAGAGGGTCACATTAGGTCTGAGGTTGGATTTCTCCCCCTTTAATTCTGTGTTTCATAGATTTTATTTGAACATATAAAGTCATCCTCTATTCCTGAACTTTCTAAAACACTCTGTTTTCTGTGGGGACTTTTCTATCGTTACCTAAAAGGCTTTACAGCAGAAAGTATTTGCATAATGTTCTGCTTTTAGCTAATTTGGCAGACAAACAAAGCCTCATTTTTAGCCATTATTGACAAACTCAAGCAGACGCGTCTTCTGGGAGGTGGAGCCAAAAACATCTGATGCAAAAAAATACAGATGAGGACATCAGTGTCTGGCACTTAAACCTTTAACAAGAGATAAACACACAAAGTAAATATAGAAATATACAAAACAAAAGGCTGTGAGAGCAGAGCGACAGCCGGACGTCTGGAGTTAATTTCCAGCAGCATTTGGGAGGAGAACCAGGCCTTTAAATCGCCACTGTTGTGCTTAAAAAACGCGTTTGAACTTGAGTATTCTGTTCATGGCGAGGCTGTGAAAACCTACTCTAAGCTCCCAGGCGGAACATCGACACTGATACCGCTCTCTTGCTGCTCAGAAAAATACTATACACAGCATGATAGAAATCTCAGAGAAAAACTTCCATGCAGGCCGTTTCTGCAGCAAATCAGAGGGAAAACAAAGTGTTTCTCCTCACATTGCAACATGTTTATTGTGTCTTTGTCTGAAAACAGGAAATGTGTAAATGTACAGAATGACTGATGTGGGCTTTAGTGTTTCTTTGAGACTAGAATGACTTGAATTTTAAGTTGGGCCTGCTTCGTTTGGGGATTTCGCCTTGATAGCAATGTAAAATAAACCCCAGTACCAACAGAGAGCTAATGTGGGTCATAGGGATGATAACATATACAGGGTTGGGGATGGGAAATAAATCAACGTTGTCAACTGAATTTTAGGTTTTAAGTGTTTAATCTTTGGAAAGCCTGATTTTTTTTACCTATCCATTCTTCAGTGTTTCATAGTTCAGAGTGATGTCAGTGCGGCCGCCATCTTGTTTTCCTAAAAACAAGCTATTTTATCCCTAAAATCTTTTTTAGTATTTGGTTTTGTGGGTGGAGTTCATACAAAAAGCAGAATCTTCTGTTAAGTAAAAAACAAACCACAGAACGTTCTTGCAGGATATAATATAAAATATAAATCATTTTAATGCTATTTTTAAAAAGAAATTGTAACAGACAGCGTATAACAAGACTAACAGTAAACTAAAGTAATCTATAAACGTTTATGAAGAAGGTAACGCAACATGGCCGCCCTCAAAACTACAAACTCTGGTCCACCTGAAAACCTGCGTCTTAGTTGTCTAACTGCTGTTTTCTGTTTTTGTGTCGTTACTTACAGTAGTTCTCAATGCAGCGCCCCCCACAGGTGAGGAGGGGAACAGGTTGCTCAGTAGGTTTGGATTGTTGGGATGAAGAACCACAGCAGCTGAAAATGTAACCAGTGTTGCAGTTCATGTCCCAAACTGAACCGAGTCTATCGGACTATCAAGTGCGAAAACACCCTAAAAGTGCCAAGCAATTACTCACCAAGTACCCTACAGGCAGCCAGATGGTACCTTATAAGTACTTTTTAATTACACTGTAAACATCCAGATGTACTCCCTCATTGCTGCCCTGCAAATCCAATAATTACCCTGTAAGCAGTGCTGAGACATAAGCAACCGATACCCCAAAGGTAAGTGCCTCCATAGAAACCCCTTCAGTGCTCTTCAAGCACCCTACAGAAACCACATAATCATTATTAGGTTCGCGCCTTTTCACCCTGCAGGCATCAGAGGGAATCTAGTGGCAACCTTGTAAACAAACCCTTTAAGTAACCGCTAATTAGCCTGTAAGTAAGCCTGTATGCAGCCAGTAGGCACCTTGGTATGTACCCAATAGGTACTGGTTAGTAATAATAGAGAGGGAAGTGGTAGGTTACACTCAACTCCAGCATCAGCAGGACTTCATTTAACATCATTTAGACCAAATATGATAGCTGCTGTGTTTATTTCTGGTTTCAGAAGCTCTGACGCCGTCCATTAAGCATCAACACAAACCCATTCATGAATTTGTGGAAGTAGGAGTCCTTGTGTTTGGGCAGAGAGAGGAAGCGGTGGCATCAGGACGGTGTAAATCCTCCGCAGAGGAAGGAGGAGGAGTCGTTCCTGAGGATTTGTTTCTGTCAAATGAAGAAAGGCGCTGGCATCCTCTGACACGATGTCCCCAGCAGAGCAGGGATGAGGTCAGAGGCAGTACATCATGTTTCCTTTTTAACTTTTTCCACTGGCGAAACTTAGCTGCAGAGTAACGGCAATAAAAGAATGCGCTTTCAACCTGTGTGACCCAAGGATTGATGGCTTCCAGTGGAAATTCAAAACACTTTGCACGTTCTCTGTTCTTGACATTTAAAACCATATGAAAATGAAAACGGACCCCAATTAGAGCTGTGGGAAGCAGGGGCCCTCTTGGTTCTCTTAGCAACTAGCAGGTTTTTACACCCCCCCCCCCCCCCCCCACCCCAACCACCAGAAAACAGCGATCAACACGAACAAGCGGGAGAGACGAAAACGGCCAGAAGGAAGATCAA
>CAEGAF010049546.1:0-17869 GCA_903067075.1 Micropoecilia bifurca
TCAGCTGTTGGATTCAAGTGTGTTGGACCAGGGAGACATCTAAGAGCTGCAGGACACTGGCCCTCCAGGACCAGGATTGCCCACCCCTTGCCTAATGGCACTTCAACATTTATATACCCATGAGTACATGGGTATAGGAAACTGGAACTGAATCCACACATCTGTAATTGTAAGATATTTAAAATGATGCGCTGCGTTGGTTTCCCAACACACAGTGTAAAACAAAAAGTTACATTCTGGTTTCATCTTACCAGAGAACCTTGTATGTGTTTAGTCTTTCCTCTAAGTGACAAACTGAAACTTTTGCTACTTTTTAAAGAGTTCATCTCTTTCTTGGCTACATTTCCCATTAATGTTCTCCTCCAGCCTGTCAGTGTTCATCTGGATGAACACATCTTGTTTTGCCATACTCTTTCCATTTCCAGACAATGAATGAAGAGTGCTATACTTATGGGCTAATTGGGGAGCCTGGGCTAAGGCTCCCCAATGTTTGTATTTTTCTTCAAATTGTGAGGTTTTCGTCTTGACACCCTTTTAATGGAAATTTTAGAGTCCTGAGTCAGTTTTAACGTTTTCTTTTATTTGCTGGTTTGAGTCCCTCATTGTGAAAAATATTCACAGACTAAAACAATATTGTAAAGACGTGGAGCAAAACTGTAGGGATAAGTCTTAAAACTAGGTGCACAAGGAAGGCTAAAGCTAACCTTCTGACCCATATCACCCTCTTTACTGTAATTACAGGTTGCTGCTCACAGATACATGGAGATGCAGTGTAATGCAAAGCAATACAAATGTTTTTGCTGTGCTGTTAGTGCAAGCCTCATTAATTCAAATAGAACTTACAGCCGCCTCTGTTTGTATTCTGGTTGTGTCATGAATGTTGTAGTTATTTCTCTAAATTGTATTTGCGCTTGTTCTTTGGTGGTTGCAAAACAAATGGCCCCTTAAGGACAATAAAGTTTATCTTGATTTTGATCTTGAAGGTGAACAGGACATAAATATAAAAAGGTTTAAGGTGTTTGAATACCAGCCAAGTAATTGTATAGTTTAAAGAGCTGCTATAACGCAAAAGATTTTCTTATGAAATATAAAAAGAATAAGAAAAAAAAGTGAGAGCAACTGGATTCCTTCTCAGCAACTCGGAGGTGGCGCTTTTTTTAAATTTTTTTTTTAACATAGTGGCATCCTGTGTGAATTTATGTCTAATTGAATGTGAAGCAAGGTGTTACAGTTAGTGCAAAATGATGCTGTAGTGTTTCCCCTGACAAAAGCGTGTTGCAAGGCCGAACACTTTAATTGAAATGACTTATTAAAACGGTCGAAACCGACAGAAGGCTCTGTGCACCACACCAAAGTGAGCTATTAGTCGTTTCTGCCTCGTATTTTCGCCGTAACAGCCGAGCAGAGTCCTGACTACTAAATGCCAGGCACAGAGACACGGGGGCTATTTAGTAAACATCTTTCAGTTCCACTCCAGCCATCCGGCCGAGCTGAGAGTTCGCCTCTTAGCTTCCCCCTTCAATGTTGAGATGCAGGGAAACAGGCCATCTACAGGCCCAGGGGATGGAGGGATGAGAGAGAAGAAAAGGAGGAGGAGGAGGAGAAGGGGGGAAGAGACAAAGAGGAGGGCACTGGAACACATCCACAGATTAACCCTCATGGAGGAGATGGAAAATAGAGCGGAACTGAACCAACGTGTGTGTGTGTGTGTGTGTGTGTGTGTGTGTGTGTGTGTGTGTGTGTGTGTGTGTGTGTGTGTGTATATACAGACAGGGAGAGAATAAACAGTGACATTTAAGGTGTGTCTGGGCGCCATAAAACAGGGATGATCATTTAGTGTCTCTGCTCTGCTGTGAACATCAACATTAAGGAAATGACAACACCAAACCCTTAGATTCCTTTCATACTCTTCAGCTCCACACCCGTCTTCCCCTCCAACTTCTCCAACTTCCAAACATGTAAGATGTGTTGTCATGTCAAACCTATCTACTGGATTTCTATACAGCTCTTCTTGAATCTATTCCTTACCATGTAAAACTGACATAATGTACCTTGCGAGACTAAAACAAAAAGCAGATCTGAAAGAATGTAGTTACGTTTCAATGCATGTTTGACCTTAGGGGTTAATGCCTAATTAGGGATGATGGCATTCACTCATGCAAGGGATGGGAGTATTGCAAAAGTGATTGGATAGTTGGTTGTCCAGTGACAGCTGTGGTTGATTTGTGGTAGTTGGGCACACACACACAGCAAGGTCACATGATGAGATCTCCCAGCAGAGATTTGGTACAGAAGACCAACGTAGCGCCATGTGGGATTTGCGGTGGAGTGAACCTGGAGGTATGAATGAGGCATTAACACTTCCTTCACCAGACAGGGTCAGACGTTGACAGCAACCAGATGTGTTTGCGACGCAGAGATCAGGTTGAAGAGATGCATCGCAGAGCTTTAGTATTGTAAGATTTTATGTCTCAAGATTCTGTTACGCCCCTTAAATGGTGCTTTACATTTTTGTGAGATGGCTTTGTATTTTTAACTCTTTGTAGAAAATTATGCAGCTCAATACCTTGTTCAAAATGACGTCCAACGCTTCTTCTCTCATCTGATGAATGGATGGATGTTCTGTGGTGTTACAAAAATTGTTCATAATTTCCACATTTGTAATTTGCCTGTTGGAATATTTTCCCAGGGCTTATAAATCATTCACATGTTGTCGGTAACCCTTTCACTAAGCATAACAGTGGAGGCTCCTGCTATACTTATGTAGCTAAGGATGCATTCACACCAGCCCTGCTTAGTCTGCTTTAAACAAACTCCTACATTATTTGCCCATAAAATCAGATTTGGTTGGGGACGTGAGAAAGCGTAATCAAACTCTGTTGCAGATCAAAAAAGTGAGCTTTGGCACCGTTCAAATGCCAAGTAGACCAGAGCTCTAAAAGCAGGAAGTAGTATGTAGTGCAGGGCATTTTGTTTAAATCCAACCAAAACAAACACATAAGTCTTATGCTAATGGAATAAATTACTCGTCAGCATTAAAATATGGTGCCACTTCATTGTTTTTAACATTTCATGAAGAAGGAAATTGCGATTATGTCTTCTTCAGAGATTTTCAGGTTGATTAATTCAGTGGTTGTGTGTGCAGGCAAAGGGGGGAAACTGTTTTTTTGAAGGTTTTAGTTTGTTTGACTCGATTCATTGTGAAAATTTACCACAACAAGTGATTATGGAACAAACGTTGCAAGTTTGGTCCTCAATTGAACCAAGTCTACCAAACTATCAGGTGTGAAAATGCCCAAAGTGTTGTCTCTTTACACATCTTGCATCATCTTTTACACTTTGGTTTAAAATTTTTGTGGTTATCCCATGGTACTGTGGATTTTTCATCAAGTCCTGTATGGTTAGTCCAAAAAATGTGCCGGTCTCATTTTGACTCTCCCATGTAGGATAAATCCGCCAATCTCTTATATTCAACTCAAGATTAAGGCCGTTTCCATATTCGGAAGCGGCTTCACTTTTTAATATTCCAAGGAAAACTAAAATTCACCTCGTTTGTCTCTAATAGGGGGTTATGTGATTGTGCTGCCACCATCTTCAGATGAGGTAATTTCATTGCATAAGAGTTCAGTCATCCACACAGAGCCACATCGGAGCATAGCGATTGTTTACTTGCGTTTGATGTTATGCCTTTAGCTCGTTTGCCGATCACATGTTCCCCCCGCTGCGGTGAAAGCTGCCATCCGTGTTCGCGCGCGCGTGTGTTTACACGAACGCGCGCTGGCGTATCAGTAGTTGTGGCAACAGAGAGCGCCGTAAAGATCCAGATACACAGTCAGATCCACGGGGGAATAGCTGTGAGTGAATGCTGTTGGTTTGCTTGACAGGGACCTCTTACCCTTGTCTCCCACACCTCAGATAGAGAGAGACAAATACACCGGGATGGCAGATAGAGGCTGATAGCAGACAGCTGAAAGGGAGAGAGCAGAGAGAGAAAACATAAAGATAGTCCACGAGGTGCTGAAGACGGGCCTGGGGAATGGGAGCCTTAGAATAAAGGAGCGGGAGGAAAAGAGGGGCCACAATGAAAAGAGTCTGGGAGAGAAGGAGAGAATTAAGCGAGGAGAAGGGTGAGAGAGAGAGAGAGTGAGGGTGGGCGGAGGGGAAGCGAGAGATAAGGAAGGAGAGAAAGACTGGCACTGCACCGGGTAGTGGAGGGTTTATTATTCTCTGTAGCACTCAATCAAACGCCGGCCCTCTGAACAGAGAGCAATGCTGGCGAATCATCCTGGGGGCTTTCTCTCTCTGTGCCTTTCTTTCTCTCTCTCATTCCTTCTCTGGCCTCCTCATGTCCCACCCCCCACCTCCTCCCTGCTCTCCGTGTCTTTTTTTTTCCTGAGGTGTATGAGTGCTATCCATCTGTCAGCTGTCACTGCCAGTGAGAGATATGCAAAGCTGTCACTTCACGTCAGCTCGGGTTTGGGAGGGTCTTTTTTTTTTTTTTTTTTGCAGCTGCCGCTCTGCACATACTTTCCCTACGGCAGGGCTGGTGTGCTGCTATCAAAGCACAAATACAAACACAGGAACACACTAAAACACACACACACACATTAGACCCTTTCACTGTCACTGGCTCGCCTTTAGTTATAAAGTATTTTTTAATGTACTGTATGGCTTACCACTGACCGAAAGTGAGATTTTTGTGAAAAGACAAAAAAAGTAAACACACAGACACACACATGTTTGCGCAGCTATCTTTGTGAGGACTTTCCAATGACTTCCATTCATTTCTACAGCCTAAACCTTACCTTTACCCTTTTCCTAACCCTAACCATCACATACCTAACCCTAACCAAAACTCAATTCACACCTTAGTCCCAACTCTGCCCCATGACCCTAAAACAGGCTTTGGTCCCTCACAATGTAGTATATGTCAGGAAAATTGTCCCCACAAGGTATTATAAACAAACGCACACACACACACACACACACACACACACACACACACACACACACACACACACACACACACACACACACACACATCTTTCTGTATCTGAAAGACGACGTGCAATAGTGTCTTCTTTCAAAAGGTATGAACACCTCAATCGAAACTACAGTGACCTTTAAAAGAACTGATAATTAAAAAATTCACTTTGAAGTAGAGCTGTGCTTAACTGTACGCCATGTGATCCTTCCCATTTCTGGGAAAGTCTTTTTAATTTAGCTCTAGAATATCATTATTTTGAAGCTTAGAGCTGAGAAGAAAGAGCATGTCCGTCTTGTAATTCAACGGGTTGAGTGTAGGCCGACTCTTGCGTCGTTCCCAGCTTTTCGCCGAATCCCGTTCAGTCAGGACAACAACGCTCTTATTCCCAACTCATCACAATTTGATGAGTTTATTTTAGCATGCCCGAGACTGCTAGTGGATTTTTTTCTTTTCTTTTTTCTGACAAGTTCTGAAACATAGCAGAGCTGTTTTTTTTTGCTTGTTGCAGACTTAACCTCAAACAGTATCCAAATGGAGACTCGGTCTGGAGTCTGGAGACTTTGTTTCAGGAGAACAATGCTCATTTTATTAAAAAGGTAAAACATTTCTTTGGATTAGAAGATGATGATTTGTGGGATTCCGAGGGATTTTTGCGAAGCAGTGGCGTCTCCTCTGTTGTTTGCTAGTGCTTTGAGTAGTTGCTTAACTTCTGCCTTGGATTTACGACGTAGATTGATCTACTCAGGGTCAAACACCCTTAAGTCTAGCAAATGGGAGAACTTACCGTGTGCTTTTATGTGTCAGGCCACAGTTGTCCCTTCTAGTTTCAAACATGTAGGATCGGAGAGAGGAGAAATATCTTTTGCGCTTAATCTGTTATTATATTTGACAAAGGAATCAAGGTTCTCGCTTGAAGAAGCATCCATTAAAACTTTTAAGAATAACATCTTTTTCTTTTCCGGCTTCAAATTTAACATCCGTTTAACCATTTTGTAATTTTTTTCTAAGAAATCTACGTAACACAAACAGATCTGAACTTTGAAAATGTTAAGGAAATTGCTGTGGCAGTAATTTACACTAATATGCCTGAAGTTGGCTTTCAATTTATGGGAAATGTCTCATTTAAATAAGAGCAGAGAGAAGCTTATTGTGCAAAGAAGCTGATGTAGGAGCAGTTTGAATTTTGTCAAAGATGATCTCGGGTCCCATTTATTTAAAAATGATCAAACGTGAAAGGGACCTCAGCACTGTTGATAAAACATTACAGTGACTCGCTGTGTTAAGTTTCCTGCTTCTTAAACATATGAAAACTGTCAGCTTTGGCTCTTTAGTCTGCTGGCGGTTTCTGACACACCGATGTCCGTGCTCTAAATCACGGTGGTCAGGAACGACTCCGCTGCGCCTCTAGACATAGTTTTGACCTTCTGCGATTGACGCAGTCCTCAAGAACTTCAAAGCTGTGCAAACTCAGCTGTCCGTCATCTGCCAGGGTCCACCAATTTATTACCATGTTTCCTTTCGAGAAGTGAAGCAGCCGTGCGCTTGAACCGAGTACGTGCAACTTGCGCTAGTTTTTCCTCCACATGTTACACAGGATTTATGTATGTGTATGAACGGTGTTAGTTATGGTAAAACAACAAGACTGTGGTGCCAAACTCGAAGGAGGCTGAAAAGGAGGGGTGGGGTTGTGCTGAATGTGTGTGTGTGCGTGTTTCTGTGTGTATAGAAGGAGCAATTACAGAAATTAATTGTAGACCTCTGCTGACAAGACTCAGGAAGAAGACGTGAAGGGTACGCATGTGCGCTCTATGACAACAAGAGAAAAGGGGATGAGTGTGGCTTCCTTCCATTTGTATATGTTGACAAGATTGCCGGCTTTTTGTGCCTATTGTGCCACTCCTGCCATTCCAGCGCCAATTGTGTTGGGGTTTTGGGGGGCTCGTTATTAGAGGGTGACAGTTTCTGGGCGGAAACAAACACGACTCCAACGATTAACACCGTGTCACTGTGTCAGCTCATACTGTAATCCTGATATTCTGTCTATCGCACATGTGTGCACAAAGAAGAAGGGAAGGGGAGGTGAGAAAAAGGGGGCAGCGAGAACATCACAGGGATGCGGAGGGAGAAGAGAGAAGGCACAGCCGAGAGATCCCATGAGAGACGGATAAAGCCGTGTCGTTCATCGAGGACACGGCGAAACGTGGCGCCGCGCCGTAGCGCGACGTTAACATTCCTCCCCAACCTCGGGGTTGCTCCGCGGGGAAGAGCGAGGCCTACTGGGGGATCTGTTTAGCCGATCAGACGTGCCAACGCTCCTGCCAGGCTAAGGAACCCGACTGGCGTGATACAATAGGAGAACGGGGCATGACAGACTGGTGTGAATAAAAGGATCCTGCTGAGTGGAACAGTATTATGTGGCTAAAAAAAAGGAATAAAAGGTCAAAGCAGTATAACACCGACAGGATCTCTGGCTTAAATTTCAGCAGAAAACCTGGGAGAATATGCTGTCACTAGTTAATATAGATAAGCAAAGAAAGGAATGCAGTTTACAGCGTGTTGTAGGATCTTATTGGTATGTGGGAGAACACCCCTAACTACAGTAGAGCGTATGACATGTAGCCTGAGGCTAAAACCTTACACTTGTCTTCACAACATTTAAAGGAAGAATCGCTACCCTTTTTCTTGGCAACATGTTTTGACAGCTTTAGTTCCTCTCCTGCAAAATGAAGAGTTTACATGGAAAACGCATGTTAAGATAGAAAAAAAAATGTTTCAAACTTATGAAAACCAGTATATTTGAATGTACAAGCTGCCTAGAGCAGTCGTAGCACACAAATGACGCCGGTACAAGCTGCTAAGGATATCTGTATGTTAAGCACACATACAAAAACAGCTACATTTCTTAAGTGCTGCGTTTAATCTTGTAGGAACAGGAGCACACTGGTGGTTTTGGCTCAAAGACTCTGACCCATCATATACAGTGTGAAGAGACTTTTTCACAAGCCGCCATTTTGAACTAAACGACCTAAGCTTCACTGAATCTCTTCTTCAGGATAAAACAACAAAGGGCTAAAAGATGCTTGACATTCATGTTCATGTCGGGTTTTTTTTTTAATGAGTTCATGTTATAATTTGAGGTTGTATACTTATGATTGGAAAAGTGTTATTTCTGTTAATTTTAACACTGAAAAATGACTCAAATATTGATTAATCATGATTATGGGTTAAACATAAATATGATGAGTCAGAAATAATGTTGGCTTATATTTAGATGCATGCCACATTCTCTTGTAAATCAAAGCTCACATACTATTTTTTAAGGGAATTTGTACCTCTGATCTAGAACTCGCTCCGTCGTTGCACCATCAGACTGACTTTTAGGAATCTTGTGAGAACCATGTGACACCATTTTACTCTCTGTCTGCATTGTTTTTGTTTCATCTGGCTTAGACAGCCAAATTTATTTGGGCAAGTGAAAAGATCTATTATACATTTGGTGAAGAACAGTTCTTTGTGTGCCGTTTCACCACATGAACCATGTGCATAAGAGAGTATGCTGCAGGGTGAAAAAATGTCACAATGAGCTGCTAACCCAGCCACCAGGGGAAATCAGAAACCAATTATCAGTCCAAGAACTTTCTTGTAAATTTCATGTAGAATCGTTTCATTTGATACTAAATTGGATTCAGCCAAACAAGATGGAGTTCTTTCAGGATGTATAGATTGTTAGAGTGAAAACAAATTATACAGATAAAATGACAAAATACACAACTTTAGTGACAGTTTGTGGCAGAAAGCTGTATTGCAGTGTGATGGTTTAGTTTTGGATTTTGTGGTGCCGAGGGGCAGCACAGGTTATTCCATGGTATCACAAAGTACCAATCAACTGCTGTAAGCTTAATCTGATGAACAATATAATGAAGTTCAGATCTGAAGCTGTGATTGTCCGGTAGAATCGGTTTGATCAGGGACCAAAATCGCAACATTTGCTACGTTGTTTTCCCACTGCACTCTATTGAATGAAGCTGTTCCCCTCCTTGCCTGTGGCAGCGCTGCACTAAGAACCACTGAAAGAAGTATCAAACATCTAAAGAAGACATTGAGCGACAAAAAAAATTTCCTTCTTCACAAAATGTAAACAAAAATGGAACAGTGTAAGATTTTAGTGGCTGTTGGATTTCTCTCTTTTGTCCAAAAAAAGGCATTTTCTCCCACTAGTATGTTTGGTTTGTTTGGTTTGGTTTACTTACCCAGAATGCCCTGGGTTATAGACAACTCCCTGCTTTTGGAGTGGTCTCTGGTCCGCTCGGATTGCACAGTCACACCTCTAAAACAAACCAAACCTTCTAGTGAACTCGATGAAAAAAACCTACAGTTTGTCTGCAGCGGATTAAAAAGGGTTGGTGTGAATGCACCATTAGATTCCCTTAATGTAATGGTATTTTTCTGGATCTCATATTCTTTATTCTTACCAGCTTGATATAAAGTTATAACTCCTAATCAATATATAGGTAGAACTATAGTTAAACTGTGTTTAAATGCGATTTTGAGGTTAAGCATTTCTTCGTTGCCAGATTCTGAATTGGTTCCTTATTCCATTGCACTCAAACGTCTGCATATAAAATGTTATTCAGACAAAAATTTCTACCGACTTCCTCTTTCCTCAGCTTGCAACAACCATCGGTGGACCTTGTGACGCTTCTTTTTCTTAATAACAAAGTTAAAAGTGCTCCCTCCATACACATTTGTATTTGGGTGAACTTGAGAAAGCACAAACATTGAAGGATGTTTGATAGGATCCAGAATAGGATGGAGTCAGTTTGATAGCCAGGTACTACTTGATCTGTAGAAAAAATATACAACCGTTTTGATATGATTCATTTGAAAAGCAGCAAGAATGGTTGTTGCTGGTTGTTGCGGCTTCGGACTTAGTAGCCCTGCGAAGAAAAGGTGAAGTGAGGCCTTTTTATCTGCAGGCAGCTTTTTTTTTCTCTTTAAATCAGATTAAAACTCAGCAGCACTCCATCCGCAACTCCAACGCCACTGCGGGCAGATTGGCTTCACCTTCACACTCTCAATCAGCTCTTTTATCGTCGAGGTTCCGCATTAACACACACGCCATGCACGCCCACAATACAAAATAGATGGCAGGAACTTGCAGATGGGCACGTTCGTGTGTGGGTAAACACAAAACACACGCGCTCACACACTCTATCCCCCTCCTCCAGCACCTCTCAAACACATTATTGGCAGCAGTTCAGTGACGGCTGTGTGACTGCCAGTACTGCGGATCCGCTCCTGGAGCGAGCGCTCCCCATCAGCGCTGGCTTGATTACCCTGATGTATGCACACCCAGACACTTGACAATCTCTCAGCATTTACATATGCAGCCTCAGCACTCCACACTACTTCTGGTGCGCGCGTGCGAGGGGAGTGTTTGCGAGGTTTGCCGTGCGCCGCGTGCGAGCGGGAGAAGACGACGACGAGGAGGAGTAGGAGGAGGAAGGAGGGGAGAAATGGCAGCCCTCGCTCGCTAAACGTAAAACAAACAAACTTTAATCCGACGCCGAGCCTCAGCTCTTCAAAGCCGAGACGGAAGTAAAGAAAAGGCGCGCGAGAGAGAGAGAGAGAGAGCGCGAGCCGACGCCCCACCTGAGGGCGCGCGATGCTAGTAAACACACAAACAGAGCGTTTACCAGCCGGCCCATTACTCACTCTTCGTGTCAAACTCGTAGCACTCGTAGCTAACTAACGCGCACACTTCTGGGGATAGAATCCCTCACAAAAGCCGCGCGCTTGACTGATGTTTTTCTTTTCAAATGAAAAATCATCACACAAACAACGCCACGTCTTCCCCCCCAAAAAACCAGAATCAAAAGAGGGGTTTTGGGGCTGGGGGTGGGCTGCCTGTCTCTTGTTCTGTCTTTCTTTCCATCTCTTGTCAGCGTGAAGGGAAGTGTGGATGGGAGGCAGGAGCGGAGGGAGAGAATCAGAGAGACGAGGTCTGGGGAGTTGCACTGTGTCGATCCTTTTTGGCTGACGCTTCACAGGGCTCGGCTGATCATCATTAAAACGCGCACAACTTGACATGTTTATTTAATGGCTGCTCCCGGCGAAGACGGCAAGCTGCTGCTATCTCTCACCGTCACATGTTGATCTACCACTGTGCCATGTGGTACTCCGAGAGGGTATGTATGCGTGCATGTGTGTGTCTTGTGTGTTGGCATTATACTTTATGCGCCTTTACTTTCCTGGCTGCGTGAAACGCTTTCAAGTTTCGCGTTATCAATCTGGTTCTCTTTTTCTGAACGAGGGGGCAAGCCCCTGAGTGTTTGAAATATGTGGTCTGGAATGGTTTGTTGTTCATAACACTGCAATATTAATATTTACAGACGCCGAACATACAATCCAGATTTGGAGACTTTGGAAAATTTCTAACCTAAATAGTCTGTGTCTTTTGCTAACACGCCAAAAGCAGCAACTCCACACCCAAGCACTCTTCCTGTCTACAGTTAACTTCTATAAATACTTTTGGTATCTTTCACGAACAATCCAGGATCTATGATCTGACATGAATTTGTTTAAGAAATCCTTTGTGCTCTGTAGTTGAGACGCCACTGATTTTATACTCCCGTTTGCAATTGGGTTATGTTAAACAAACATGCTTAACGAAGACCAACAAACGTGGATTTGTGAATACCTTGGGGGGAAGTCAATACCATTTCAAAAAGGGGCAGAAATTTCAGATGGAGGTTTTTTTTACAGCTTCTTGGTCAGAATGGCATCCTGAATTTGACAAAATGGAAGTTAAGCACTGATATGGTGACAGCAAAGGTTTTTTACTGTTACTTAGCAACACTGACAAAGTGACAGATGTTCATAAGTTTTTCCATATCCATGTCACCACTCCAGCCTTTGGGGTGCAAGTCAGAGTCAAGTCTCTGACTGAAATACACATTTTCTCATCAGATCTACCAAAATTTAGTGCAGATCTCAGCTGGCATCAAAACCTGTACCGTTTGTCTTAAGGCCTAAATTACCACATTGTCAACCATCTGCATCGTCAACCATCTTTTCATCTTTAGAGATTTACTTTGCTATCCAAACACAGTTAAAGGCCTACCTATAATATTTTAAAAATCGATTAAAAATAATATTTGTGTTAAGAAGTTTAAGAAGTGCCCTTTGCATTGTCGCAGCTAGCTTAGCAGAAAGAATGTCAGAGGGAAGTTACGTTTGTTTCCTAATTCATCCAAAGACATTTAATACATTGTACAGTTGGAGAAACATTTATTTGGCCACTATTATGAAGTTACACCTAACATGAAATTCAAAGTATAAAAAAAACATGTGCAGCAGTCTGCAGCTGTTATGTCAGCTTTCTTTTCACTCTTCATTACATGAAAATAAAAACCATGAAGACTCGAGTCTCAGACCAGGAGTTCACGTCAAGCGAAAGTTTCAAGCTTTTAGGGAATAAATGTGTCAAGTCTGAAGTGTTTCATTTTTGTAACTTGAAAGCAACTTAAGTCAGATTCTCAAACTCCAGTCGAACTTTTCAGCCAAACGATATTTTCTCTTTACTTATTACAAGAATGTACGTTTTACTTTTAGAGGAAAAACAGGATTCATTTAATAAATAGAAGGTTGATTCAGCATTTGACGACTTTATGTAGCATTGATTTTATCACTTATTTTACCCAGGATAAAATACATCTACTTAGCAACATTTCGAAGTCACAGTCTATTATCCTGACCAGTCATACTTGTATTTCACACATATTTTTGCTCAAATGAATTGTTTCTATAATTTAATAATTTTCTTTGTGCTTTTAATGACGAATTCAAAGAAATGACAAACTTTTTTGCAAAATCTACTTTTTTGTTGTATGCTTTGTACCTGAATCACAGGTGATTTCCATGGAGCAACATCCTTTCATTCTTCCATCAATCAACTTTCCAAACTGCCTTTGTTCTTCAGGGCTGTGAGGTCTGGAGTCTATCCCAGCTGTCATGAGCTTTTTTTAATTATATATCACCAACATTGTAATGTTTCTTGGCACTCTGGCCTTTTTTATTCTGATCCAAAAGAAGAAATGATCAACAGTTTGTTCTAAAGAATGTGAAACAATACATCTGTGACCACCACAGTCAGTTGACACGTTTTCTACAATTAATATACATCAGGTTTTTACCTTTATTCATTTATTTTTTGTCTTGCTTTAATGGTGCTCTGGGCGGGCCCCTATTTCTGAGTTCCAACAAAACTCTAAGGAGGTCCAAATGCTAAATAAACACTGAAAATATCTGTGAAGTACAGATTAATCCAGTACAGGTTTGTAAGCATTTAGGATTTTGAACAAGAGATTATGAAATGTAGTCAGGACTTGTTAAAAACAGTAAAATAGCCTTTTGTGGAATGGTAGTCAAATGCTGCATGCAACGCGGACGCTTTCTTTGGCAAGCTGCAACGTGAAGTAATGTTTTTGTAACTTGCTTCCACTGTAAACCAATTGTTGGGATATGCAAAATAAGCAATAGGAAACTTTTCTCAGACACAACTACAAAAACAGTCAATTGCTTTCAACCAATCACAATCCTATGTTGCTCTAAGGAGTGATCAGTATAACCCATGTCAATAACTACTCATGTTTTCATTTCTGCTGTATACTAGTTTCACAAAGTGCACAGTATTTAAAAAACAAACTAATCAAACATATTAGTTTTCATGAGGGGGAAATTTTACCAGGAATTCATCACATTCCTGGTAAAATCACACCAAGGCCACGTGTCAACTGAGCGGCCTCAGTTGACACGCTAAATGTCAAAGTTTCTGTCAGGTTCCAAAGTTAAAATGACACCAAAGAATGAATAAGTACAGTTTGTTTGAAAGAGCAGCAGGGAGAATGTAGTACCGCTTTATGAAGTATAAAGTACATTTGTATAATCCAGGTCATCGTTCTTTGTTTGGGCACAATAAGTGTTTGGCCTCAGTAAACAGAACCACGTTTGCTGAAACCCAAACGCCACACAAACGCTACACCAGTGGTCATTCGTGGTGGTGGAGAGCTGATGATGTGGATATTCTTTGGAAACACAAGACCCGGGCGCCTTCCTGTCACTGATCATGAACTCCTGAAGCCTTTCAAGATAAATGTGAGGCCATCTCATTTGACTGGAGCTTTTCCTGAAACTGGGTCATGGAAGCAATGAAACCAAAGGGTCTTAAAGAAGAGGTGATCAAAATTCCTTCACAGCAATACTAGAGATAAAAAAGCCCAGACCTACTTCATATTACTGTAACTTAATTTGGGTCTGCAAGAAACTAAAGTGAGTGTGTGCAAGTTTTGTACATACAAAACATACCATTTTGATTTTGTCGCTTTTTAAAGATAGTATGATACTGCATTGAAAAGGCAGTATTATGCAGTGGAAGTTGGACCTTAAAAATGTTTAGAACCAAGAAAGAAAGGCTTATTATGGCCTGTTATAGTCTGGAACTGAATGGGACTGAGCCTATCTGCTTTGCAAAACTCCCAATGTGTCTGCTGGTGGTTTTAGCTTGAAGTTGGATGTAAATACTGTTAGAAGACTGATATCTCTTTTGATCTGTACTTTTTGAATGTACAAATTCATTTTATTTGCTTTTGTACATTAGCAATGAATTCAGTTTTGGTAACATGTTTAAATATCCTGAATACGTTGAGGTGCTTTGAAAAGTCGATGAGTTCAATTGCTCAAATGATGAAACGCCCCTCTTAAAGTCTTTACTGGTACTTATCCTCTAAACAGAAGGTTGCTAATGACAGACTTAAACAAGTTTAAAGCTACTTTGCTTGTTAAGAAATAAGCCTCTGTTTAGTATGGATGGGTATGCTATATTTTCCACAGTGAAAACAGAGATGTACATTTTTCAGATTCACCAGAGATGAATAAGACAGCTGGATTTCCCTATGATATCTGATCGAACATTGATGGGTGAATGTTTGGATTATACCAATTCATATTGATTCTGTCTTTGTGGTGCTCTGCAATGCACAAAAGAACAAAGTCGCACATTTTGGCCTTAGAATTCAATTTGTGCATATCACATTAAAACAGAGTACACTGTAACAGGCCAAACATGAGCTAAAACGCACCTGTATTCATTGGGGGATTTCCTGCAGAATTAGAAACTGGCTACAATGAATAAACTCTTGTAACCACTCGTCAGGTATGTCATCACTAAACATGGTTTAACCTATTTGCTCCAGTGAAACAATAAGTAAAGAGTGCAAATGCTAATGCAGGGCAAAGTGAGGCTGCTGGGTGAAGCAACAAAGACAAAGGAGGAGTGAAAGAAGAGCAGATCAGAAGTGCAGAACAGAGCACGAGTGAGTGAGAGACTGCAGGGTGGATTAAGGCGACATACTTCCTTTTTTGTTTGTTTGCGTGTGTAAATGCAGTTTTGATGAAATATTAACGGCGCCTTCCAAAATCCCTTGTAAAGGATCCTCTGCATTTGACTCCTCCATCTGTAGCACCTCAGGTAGGCATTTAGTATGCTGTCATCAGGGAACCGGCAGCCCCCCTCCATGTGCTGAGCTGTCAGCTCAAATCCGCCAGCATCCCCCCCCCCACACCCTCCACCGCACCCCACCTTCCACCGCTTCCCGCCCCCTTTTCCACCACCCTGCAACACACCTATACCACCACAGGCTGAGCGCTCACAGCCCCACCCCGCCTGACGAGCACCAGCCAACTCTTACTCTGCACAACTTTCTCCACGACATTCGATATACTTCAGCAATAAACGGCATGAAAGAAAACTAAGAACGGGCTGGTGAGTGATGGGATTCGTTTGGACATTTACTTCTCATCATTCCTCCCCGACCCCCCACCACCACCCTCGACGGAAATCTCCTTTTCTTCTCGCAAAATAAACGGCGACGTGCTTTCTTCTGAGGAGGATCAGGTTGACGAGGTGCTTGCTGATATTGATTGGACTTCACAGCGCCGCATGATTGGCAGCTGCCAAGGAACCAGGGGCAGGGGGACTCGTATCCCATTGGTGCCTCCACCCAAGTATCATCTTAGAGCTGCTACCAGATACACCAGCAGTCCCTCACTTCCCTTCACTCCTGCTAATTCTCTGTGACTGATGGAGTTTAAACTATCGGACTTACTAACAATCAAGAGTCTTGCCTGTGGTTTGGCAACGAGAACCCGGTGCGGTGGAGAAGGGAACTGAATTGGGATAATATTGCAGATTCAGATTTTCAGCGGCAATGATGGATTACAATTACAAGTTCTCTGATTGTAATTACAAAGGTGATGCATCCCACGGTGTCATCGCGAATGGTCAGTCAGACACCCCCGAAGGCTTTCGTGTCACAGGGAACGGCTAATTATAGATGTTACAGTACGTGTTTGGGGAGGGGTGGCTGAGCACGCTGGGCCTCATAATAGACTTCATTTATAACGTGGACATCCACATCTCAATCTTGTGACTTGAAGCTGAGGGGCAAGAGCGAGGAATGCTCACAGTTAGCACACCGCCTTGCAGAGGCATGCATCCCTTTGGAACATTTCGACATTCTGTCCTGTTGTAACCCAAAACTTATATTCATTTTACATGACACATCAACATGAAGTCAATACAACCACATTTACTGTGGTTGTATTGTTTGTAAAACTACTTCATGCTACAATTACATCTATTTTTTTGTGCAGTTTTGTTTGATAAATAGCTCAAGTGCTGTCATATTGGAAGTCTTAAACGTCTAAGCTAGCGGTTCTCAACGTGGGTGGTACCACCCTCCAGGGGGCGTTCAGAGGACGACAGGGGGCGCTGGCGGACATTATTACAAAAGGGGGCGCTGGGATGCCTTTGGTCGAAGGTAAACTTTACACCTTAAATGCACAACAATGCCAGTGTAGACTTTGAGCAACTTGGTAAAACAGTATTGTGTAACATTAAATCATCCTTGGCTGCAACTATCAATGGCAGCTCTTCTACTTAGTGTTTGTTAGCTTCTGTTAGCTTCTTGGGGCAGCTCCGTTCTCCTGCTACTGGTAGCTAAAATCACGATACCTTCACTGTGTATCCCTCTGAAAAATTAACCCATTTAAATAAAGAAATCCCTCCATGGGTGATACCACGATAGAGAGCGTTCATTTTATAGCATTAACACTGGTGCTGTAAGTGGTCTGGTATGAAAGGGGTGAAAGAACAACAACACTTTTAAATTTCAATAATCAGAATGCAGAAATTGTTTCCGTTGTTTTAAAAGGTTTATGTCAGTCTGCCTTTTCCCCATCGATACGTTTCCTGACTGCCCTGCACCTTAGGGAGTAAAAAAAACAAACAAAAGAAACGACGCGCACATTGCGCAAAACTCTGAAACAGGAGAAGCAGGACATAAAACATAGCAATGAACTAGATGTGAATTATGGCATAAAAACAGAGAATCCGACGCTGAACAGTTAAAAAATCAACACGACGTGAAACACATGGCGATTAGGTGGCGCAGCAGGTGATGAGTGAAGATTACTGACGGTCAATAAATGATAAAATAAATCTAGCAACAGGAAAAAAACTAAAGTGGATATAGCAATAAACTAAGAGAAGATAATATTAATCAAAGGAAACTAAATGGAAATGAATGAAGAACAAAATGCAAGAATAAACTAAGAAACTAAAGACATGGAAATAAACCTGTATGGCAAGACCTTTCGAGCAATAATTAATACAGAGGACTGTATGGCAAGAATAAACAGACACTATTTCCAGATAAAAGGTAAAATAATATTGTTGAAGTGTCATGGGTTTGTTGAGACCACATCTAGTACTGAGAATAAATATATCTTACAGACCATAACAGTAAAGAACTGATCACTTAT
>CAEGAF010049562.1:0-13586 GCA_903067075.1 Micropoecilia bifurca
GGAACGTTAGCTGGAGAGGCACCAGCAACCCTCCTGACCCCACTAAGGGACAAGGGTGTAAAGAAAATGGATGGATGGATGGATGAAATAAATAATCTCCTTTGATTTCAACTGTCCTCTGAAATTCATTCCAAAAAGACTTATATTGCATGCATTGCCTCTTGCATTGTGTGAACAGTTTTGGGACTGGGACACATCTTCTGATTGCTCCAGATCAGCTTGAAGCGGTCTTGATATGTTGCATATTAATTTTTTCACAAACTGTTCCAGATTGATTTTGCTGGGTTTTCAGAAAACCAGGTGGCACTCACCTGAAACTCCAAGATTATATTTTAATCCTTCTGAAGACAATTATAACAACTCATCACACTGGACACTGGAAATATGTCCATGACTTGAAATATGGAATGATGACATTTCTTAGATGAGAGCGTTGTCCTGCGTCAACTATGGAACAGAAACATTTTTACTCCTATGTGCTCTAAAGAGGACTCGTTATGTAAAATAGACTTTTTGCATGTTTATTGGCTCCTGTTATGAGTCTCAACTGCTTCTAAAAACAACCTATGCCACTTACTAAAAACACCCAGCCATTTTTTGGCAGTTAATGTTTTTTGGTGTCTGAAAAGGTCAAATTTCAAAAACCTCCCTAATGTTGAATCACATCTGATGGGCACTGGGTTAGTCACCTAGCAACCCAAGCAGATGTTTGGTCAGTTGGTTTGTATGAGCTGTACAATGACTGCTGGAAAATACAAGTGTTATCTTGTTGACTTATCATCCAGAAACCACTTGCTTCCATTTTGTTGGTTGTGCAGGAGGCCCAACTTCTACTTTTCAAAGCTGTACTGGCACACTTTTAGAAAGAACAGGAGTTTTGTCAAGACATCAAATTATGTAGTGAAATTTCTTTTTAAGTCATATTTGATATATGTAGCATTTGTATGACAACCAAAGGTAACATTGTTATTGATTGTGCTATGAAATGATACTATGTGGCTGGAAAGTATAGTACTGCCCCTTTAAGGCTGGATGTTGTGTTGGTTGACACGACTACAATATTGCATGGACATGGAGGACAGTGCCTCTGTTTTGGCAGACTTGTGTGGTCGTCCCTCTTTCCACAAAGGGGGACCACAGAGTGTGTTCCAACTACAAAGAGATCACACTCCTAAACCTCCATGGTAAGGTTCAGGGGTTCTGTAGATTTGGAGAGGGATTCGATTGCCTCCCTCTGAAAATCTTGTGTGGGTTCCTCTGGGAGGACGGGTACCAGGTCTTTTGATACGAGCTGCTGTTACAAGCTCAGTTTAGTTGTTGGGTCCAGTCCACAGTTTGCAGTGGCATTCAGGCCTCCACAAATGAAGTAGCTGATTTGAGGAAACAAGCGCTGATCTATTTAAAGGAAGCTCCCAAAGTCTACAGGAATTATGATAAAAGTCCATTTTGTTGAAGGAAGATTTTTTTAAGGTTTTATGGCCTTTATTTACAATAGCCAGATAGGAAAAGACAATAGAGAGAGCGAGACATATGACAAAGGTCCAAAACCCAGGAATAAAACCCTGAGGAGTTGCTCTGATAAATAATCACCTCTGTGTATGGGGCTATGACTCCACACCATGTGCTGACAAACTGATTTTTGACCAATCGAATTATTGCCCTCATTTTGTTACAATTGCTATGCAGATTTTTAGACAAACATACAAAAAAATGCACGTCAATTTTTCCATATTTTATGTCTAAGAAAACCACAGTGAAAACCATGAACAGTTTCCCATGTTGGTCCCAACATGTTCAATTTGACCTGATGTTTTTAACAACAGCTCTTGACGAAATATAATATTTGTTATTGGTTCAAACTGTTGACTTTGAGATGTTTTTTTTTAACATTTTCATGATGTAAAGCACTTTGAACTGCTGTGTTTCTGAAATCTGTTGATTGAAAAGTTTATGTTGTAGCTTCTAGTTATAGAAAATGTGATTTCCAAGCAGTATTAATACTTTTGCAAAACAATGTGGTTTTTGGTGCTGGGGACTCAGAACAGCTTAGATCTTACAAAAAATACTCAACTTTCAGTCTGAATTGGTGTGACAGGAGGCATTTTTAACACACAGCTTTTTTCCGATGTGGCAAGTTCACAGGCGTAGATACTGAACATCCACAGCTTGAAACTCGTGTGTGTGTGTGTGTGTGTGCGTGTGTGTACATTTTGAATTTCCCACATTCGAATGTGTCCCTGACTTGAGAGTGTTCTTGGTGACGCACCAAGATGCTTAGCGTTCTGTAACGCACCCCAACACTCACATCTCACTACTCTCTTTCGTCTTTTCTGACTCCAATGGTCTGGTGATTCAGGCTGGGTTCTAACAGACATATCAGGAATTTAATGCAATTTGTAGGGGAAGAAGTCAGAGAGGGATGAATGATATATTGACTTCCTTATAAGAGCAAGGCTGGGGTGGTAATCTCATTTCAGGATGCTGTGATGAGATTCTAGCCTGTTTTCCCTCGGAGATGATGTGAGTTTGGTCTTGACAACATCATGACGCTACTGCTACTGGTGTGTGTGTGTGTGTGTGTGTGTGTGTGTGTGTGTGTGTGTGTGTGTGTGTGTGTGTGTGTGTGTGTGTGTGTGTGTACTAATTTATGTAACATATTAAGTACCTTCTTAATATGGTACTTAATATGTTACATAACATATTAAGTACCACGGTACCATATTATGGTACTGGGGTTTGTTTAGGACCAAACCCCGGTCCTAATATGATGAACCCGATTTTAAGACTAAGGTTCGGGATAGATATGAATGCAGTCAGTAAAATGAATGGAAGACAAAACAGAGTCATAAAATGGGTGGAAATACAATTTTGTGTGTTGTGCACGCTGCCTGCTTTATGATAAAGTACTTTGATTTGATCTGGAATCTAAGCTAAAAACAGCATTTCTCTATTTTTATGTACGTAGATAAAATCTGCTGCTATCTGAAGTAACTCTTTACTCTCTGAAGCTCCTCTAGAAACAATCTGCAGATTATGCTGCTTATTTTTAGATGATCACATAGGCTATGTTTAGAATAACCAAGATGTGTTCATGAATGTAGTCAATCTCAGCATCTCAGATACAGCTGAATGCAGTATTTGTAAAGGAGAAGTGAATGATGAAAGTCAATGACTTGACTCAATCGGCTGGGTTTTATTAGGAAACTTTCATTTAACCAGTCTGAAAAATGAACTGAACGTGACTGCATTGTTTGATGCATTGTTAGGTTATTGGGCTGTTAAAAGTAGTGACTCTCTATATTTCAATGACAGGTGAAACAATAAATTAACAACAATATATATCACAATAAACACATAATCGATATCAATGAATACACCATCTGATACAATGTTCAATATTCAATAGAATATTCACTAAACTCCGATCCAGACCCACATAGCATTCTAGGAAATGTAGGCATATGAAAGATTTAAACTGCTCATTTTCTCAGGGCGAACTAGTAACATCAGCTAACTCAGCCACTCTTTGCTTACCTAGCAACAACCTGCTGAGTAAATTGCACAGCAGCAGTTTCAGGTTTCTCCTCATAATTGCTAAAAAATAGAAAACAACAACGCTGTAGAGTGAAAACTGTGAATAAAACAGAAACGGGAGTATTTCAGTATCACTGAAATATTCAATACGTATCACTATCGACTGATATGAGACGCTTATATCGTGATAAGTCTTTTAACCATGTCGTCCAGCCCTAGGTTAAGATTTTAACTTGAGTTTCAGAACTGTCATTTTCCATTTTCTCAGTATTTGATATAATTGACAAATCTGAATGACTTGGATTGTGTCCTTCTGCCATAATTTACTGGAATTTTAGCTAATTATTCCTGACAGAACTGGTGGAACTGAGTCGGGTCTAAAGGGCAGCTTGCACATGCACAACCATTCAGTTCAAAACACCTTTTCTACAGCACTGAGTTTGTGATGCATTCAAAAACATTCAGCTTGTTGTCCTTAAGCTCCTTTGTGACATTGTTAACATTGTGATTAAGATATCAGAACATCACAAAACCAAGACATTATTATCAAGACCTCCATTTTTTAATACATCTTAAAGGCAACAAATCTATGGAGTTTCGCACTGCTGCACTTTTTCTAATCTCTGTCATATGAGACCTTCAACGAAAAAGAACAGATTTCAGTGAACTTTCACCAAATGCAGTTTTTAGTCTGATGTGATGTCAAAGAGAGGACAAAGGAAATGGAAATAAATCGTTTCAAATGTATAAACACAGAATGAAGATCAAAAATGTGAAGTGTGTAGGAATTGTCAAGAAATTTCCCAAAAAATTAGTAAAAACAAATATTTATTCATGCCGTAAAAGCACATCATGTTTCCTTTTCCTTTTTTTCTTCCATGCAACAGGCTCTGAAGCTAAATGAATTTAGCTTTGCTTTTATTTTTGCTCTGCTCTGTCAGTTTTACATTCAAGCATCCTTTTTCACCAAGCCTGTGAAAACAGCAGCCTATATAGCCAGTCACCAAGCAACCTGTAATTGTGTGCATAACTGGTATTTTTAGATGTGTATGTTTGACAAAGTTGTTTGAATTATGTCTGTGGTTTAGTTTCGGTGCACGCTGTTTTTTTTTCCCCCTGTCCTCTCCGAATCCTTTATGTTATATTTGATTGACTTGTATTGATACTATACTTGGTCCTTATCTTTGCTTAATTTGATCCAGTGTGGAGAAGAGCTGGGGATAATACCACATGACACTGGCTCAAGGCAAGGCACACCCAGGGCATGTCCCGAGTCTATCCCAGGACTAACATGGAGATGGATACACCATATTCACTCACACTCACAGATACAGCCACTTTAGAAAACCAATTACCACCCATCAGGACATAAAACCGCCCCAGTCAGTAGCAGACTCTTGCTGTGAGGTGATGTTGCTTATAGCTATGCCACCACATTGCCTACTGCTTCTGTGTGTGTTTGTGTATTAGTGTTTCATACAACAGAATTTAATTCTGAGTTTAAATTATTATAATTTAAGTTGGCAAAGCTGAATCCCATAACACAGGTCTGTCATTATAGCACATTTTGCTGGATTATAAATTGTCCCAGACGTTATTGCGATAAGCGATAATATTGTTTTCAAGTAATATAATGGTAGTGGGGATGATAATGCAAGAGCACATTCTCAAATATAAATAAACTTGAAATTCTAAAGAACATTTGACACTGGAAGAGGAAGACATTTTAAATATCCAAAATAAACAAAGAAAACAACGGCAAAAATAAATACAATGAATCATAAAGTCTCTGTAAACAAATTTGTTCTTCAAAAAAGGGCTAGTTGAGACCAAAACACCAGAATGAAGACTTTTAGCATCCAGTTTCTGTTAGGAAGAGGAAAAAGAGAAAAACGATAAAACAAGCAAATTATTGAGCTCATTTTAATTCATCGTGCAATTAACTGATTTATTGCTCATTGAAACAGACCTACTGCAACATTTTAAGCAAAAGCATAAAATGTGTTTGATTCAAAGTCTCATCACAAAACCTTTTACTGGGAAGTTATTTGAGCAAGTGCAGGTGAATATGAGAAAATGAGACGTCACATGGTGCAAATGTACTCAGTAAATACAATAAGCAGTTTTACAAATGTTTACTTCATTTCTTAAGGGATAATTCACTAACCAAACATAAGTGATTGTCTGAACACAGCAGTGGTTGATTAGCTAATGTGGACATTAGCTGTTCTATTGATGACCTGTCAGAGTTGGTGTGTGGGTCACCTTTTTATTTTAATTGAACTAAATGCACTGAATTCTGCAGCATGACTACTTGTTAAGGTTGTCAAAGTCAAGTTAGCATAACCAACCTACTTCCCTCTCTCTATGTAATTTTGATAAAAATTTTCCAGACCTTGTTTTATAGTTGTAGAGTTGTGGTGTTGACAATTAGCAGCAAAGCACTGCGTCCCTTTTTCTTTTGAACAACAAGCATACATTTAATATTTAGTACGTTATGTTGACAACTTGACAGCTAAAACCAGTGGAAGTCATTGCAGGTTTTTGCCCTCCAGCTCCAGCTGAAGGGCAGGATCTGCCTGACATGTTACAACTTCTCTATATCACTGTTGTCTATTTAAACGTTCTATGCTGTTTTTAAATCTTTTCTCACTCTAAGTAGTGCTTTTCTTTACTTTCAGACCAAAGTCATTGAAAGAAGGGTCCCTCTAAACTGTCTCTGGCTGTCAGTATTTTTAATGGTTCATGTTCAGGATGATGGATTACTGGAACATCAACGATTCATCAGGGCTTTTCTAGCTCACACGGATTTTATTGTAGTGTTAATAGGAGCAAAATGGGATATATTTAATTGATCTTTATGGAATCAACCAGATTGATTTGGACCAGTTTGCCTTGTAAAGTGACCATCCCAATCTCTATAAATAAACTGAAATGAAGTGCGCCGGTCCCTTTGTTGGCCCCTTGATGATGATAGCGATCTTGCCCAGATTTACAGCACTTCTTACTCAGTGACTGCCAGGACATCCTACGTCTCCGACCCACCCACCTGCCCACAGGTCTGAGCAACGACAAAAACTGGCTGAGTGAGAAAGGAGGTCTGCTGATGAGATTTTGTGATATGAATGAAAGCCTGCAGCTGAGATTGTTTCGTCAGCTTCTGTTTAAGGTCAAGAAAGATCGTTCACGCCTAATATAATGTCAGATTGATTTAATGACTCGTGGCTTGACATTTTTAGCTTGTCACCTCTTTTACAGCGTAATCCTATACTAATTTGGACTTTAAGCAGAAAAATAACTTAAAGTAGATTAATATCTTCCAACAATTTCATCCAACCCGAGACGGAAAGACGATTCTGCCGTTGCGTCCTAGTTAAAGTCCTCCTTAGTATCTTCTTCTGCAGAAAAGCCATTTTGAAATGTAATTTTGGTAACATTTTCCCGTTTCCCTGCTTCACAGGGTGCAGCTCTGCCTGTTCAAGCTCTACAACGACAGAAACAGTTCAGAGCAGTTGACAGTGCCGCTTGTTTGTCGTTACCCATGATTCTGCAGGTTGTCATGGTAATGTAAGTCTGTGGGAGACCTAGGGGGGATAGAGAAATAAGGATGGGAGCTCTTCTAACACGGTGCAAGTGTGATACGTTTAGAGACTGTTGGTCTCATCTTTGCCTTTCTTTGAAGCTTTTTATCTGCCTTTACTTTCAGAGGATACGGTTTGATATGTGAAACGTGGAAAAACAGCTTGGAGTGATTCTATTTTTCTTTCTAAATGAGACAAATCCAGTCTGATGTTGGTATCCCAATACAGCAGCGGCAGGCCGTCTGGGTTTGTAAGGATTTCCCTGCAGGTCTAAACAATATCAGAATTCCACCTAATTTATAATATTTGTTTAGTTAAATGTTATTAATTGACTTCCAATAATCTTGTTTTGTTTTTTGTAATGTTTCTCTTGGATGCCCTGCTTCCCATACATGCCTGTGTGGATTTTTGGTGTTTTGTTCAGTCAGATTTCAGTCTGTATGTGTTGATAGGGGCAGCCTAATCTGCACAGGGCCTTCAGAATCCATAGGGCAGGCCTTTATTAACTAATCGATAGAGCAGTGGGACAGTTTTCAAATTCCACTCACAGATCATGCTAGAAGATCTACACTGTTTTGTCAGAAGTTTCCTGCCCACTGATTGGATGGTTAGAACGACCGTTTTAGCCCTACGTTTAGCTAGCGAAGCCCGTCCCCAGCAACTTCTGCTGCTTACATGTGAATTTTATCAGTTTCTAGACCCACAATGGCTGACAGACAAGGAGAAATTCGCTTGGTCTCCAGAATGATTAAAAGTCAGTTTTCAAGACAGACTTTTTCCGACGATCTGGACATCATAAAGCGAAGTCGGTCTCAACCGTTGTGTCTGAAAAAGCATTTAAATTATGAGCAGTAATAGGCTTACCGCCTCTGAGTAGCATTGTAAATTATATTGCTGAGAATGTCCACTGTTTGCTTTCAAATAAACCAATTTCAAGATGCTTTAAAAAAAAAAACCTCATCCTAGTGCAAAAAACTTTTCATCAAAATACTGAATCTTTTTCAAAATTGGCATGTTTCCATTAAACAAATTTATTTCCAAAATTTCAAATTGTGAAATTATACGGTCAATAGAAAAAAAATCCTTAAGCATCATTTTCTATTGTGAATCTTGACTACTGAAAATATATGGTTGCAGAAATTAAGACCAAGCCTGTGTCTAAACTAAAACTTGGAAAGCTTGCAGACATTATGTTTGCTATTTTAACTTATGTACTCAAGTTGTAAAATGCATTGATTGCATTATTGTTGTTACTTTGGTTATCACCACTAGGGAGCAGAAGTCTGCTGTTCAGGGATGGGATGGATGGTGCGTCATCACATTTGTCGTTCATCTAAATAAAGATGCATTAAGAAACGAAAAGGATATTTTTGACTATGTCCCATTCTTTCTTCAAGTTCAGCACTGTTGATGCTGCCATTACTTAGCAATCATCCATCCATGCATTGGCCATACTTGCTTTTCAGGGTAGAAGTGCTGTGGGGGGCCTGGTGCCTATTTCTAGCAGCCATTAGATGAGAAGCAGCATACACCCTGTACCCTGGAAAGGTCACCAGTTCATCACGACGCAACACATGGACACGCAACCATGCTCACACACACTCCCCCCTAAGGGCCAGTCAACCTAACAGCCATGTTTTTGAACAGTGAGGCATAACTGAAGAAAACCCACATATGAACAGGAAGAGCGTGGAAACTTTACACAGAAGAACCCAGGGCTGGGATTCAAACCTGGTTTTGTTTAGTTAAAAAAAAAACATTGTTGCTGATAAATCATTGAATAAATATGAGCTAAACATTCATGTAGCTACTTCTTCTTTCGAAGCGTGGATGCCGACTTCAGCTTTCAGGATGTCTGTGCCTGAGTCAAGTGGTTACCGTAGAGATGGTAATTTAGAATAGCTTCAGTGATATGCTAATTACCATTAGCACAACTCACACACAACAATTGTCTTTTCTGGCATCCAATCACATCATGCTTTGAAGTAAGTGACTTAGAAATACAGACATGTCAGTTAGGCAAAGGGATCAGGTGAGCTGCTGGGCAGTGTTGACAGCAGCTGTGTTACAAATGTCTGCAAAACCTTGTGAATATTCTGCTAATGTTTGAAAAATTGGAGTGTTTCCATTAAAAAAGAAATGCAAATAAAAGTACACACAATAAATGATTAAAAAACATGCTGCTTCATGGTCCTCCAACTACCTCTTTTCTTCTTCTTTCTGGTCTGTGCCAGCGGCAACATGGAGAAAAAAATATATATATAATTGGCAAATAAACCAATTTTGATAAGGTCCAAAAAAATTAGTTCATCCTAGCGCCGAAACTTGTTGAAAAACCAGTTTTGAAAATTAAACAAATTTATTTTCAATCTATCAAATTGTGCAATTATATGGTCAACGTAAACTCAGCTACTGAACAAGTGGGGAAACAATGGTGTGTGGGGCCCTGACTAACTGCATATAGTAGCTGGAGTAAATGAAATAATTATTTACTTTGAGCTGATAGGAACATTGTCCACCATGTTGTTTTTAGGTGAGGTTTGATTCATCCGAAGTTCAGGGTTCAAGGACGACTCCATGACGAAGGCTAAGCTCACAGCCTTATTCTGAAATGGAATAAAAGCTTAAAACATATATAAAGATATATTTCTAACTAGAAATGTTAGTCTGCACACTTACTAACTCATACTTGTTGAGACTCATTGCAGGGTAATATGAATATAGCAGGTAGCTGATCAGGTGGCAAGATAATTCTTTTGAAACTTTGAAACATGTTTTCTCACTAATCACTAAAATGGCCAATTCGTTTTAATTTATTTTTTATTTCTATGTTTGATATTATTAGAAAGCTCAGGCTCCACTCTTTCAGAATCCGTAAAAAAAACAACCTCAAATTCCCCCAAGAAAACTTGCTCCTGATTTTTTTTTTTTAATTAATTTATTTTTTTAGCCAGTCACATATAACAACTTCTCCATCAATCAAGAATAACACTTAAAATTCTCTGATGAAATGACTAATTAGTTTCAGCAACACACTCAAGACAGACTTAAATGTGAAAAGTCTTTTAGACAACATGTCACATCACAAAGTGATGCTGGAGAAACCGAAGTGACAGTAGCAAAATAAGAAAAATGGTAGCCTGAATCAAAACAACCATTATAAAATCACATACACCTTACATCGCTTCCACCCACACATTTAACACCCAGCGTACGCACTCCCAACACCGCAGGCGTTCAGCAGCTGTCACATGTGAACACTGCAGTCATGTTTCCGTCTGAGCATTCAGATGCGAGCAAGCACACTCGATTCTTCACACAGTTCCAGATTCTTCACGCCGTTCGCTTCAATGTCTGGAGGTCGCCTACACAAACTGGGAAATTACGGGGTTACATTTATATTGACAGAGCTGCTGAAAAACAGACATGCTTTCCTACTTTATTGCAGGACTATAAAACTGAGAAAACCAGTGCCTGACCTTGGCTTGCCTCACTTGTCAAACTTTGAGTTGAACTACTTACTATGACTCTGTCACATAGTCACACCTCATATGTCCTCTAGTGCATTAAACTGCTCTTTTAGCATAAAAAAGCATATCCTTTTAAGTTTGTTTTCATTTTTATCATGAAGTCATTTGATGCATGTGTGAGGGAGTGTGTGTGTGTGTGTGTGTGCGTGTGTGTGTGTGTGTGTGTGTGTGTGTGTGTGTGTGTGCACAGAAAACGTTAGCCATTAAAGCAAGATATAGTGACTTCATAGCATATATTTCCACTTATCTGGGCCATAGTACATGTCAGCTGTGAAATAAATTATTTTATTAATGATTTAAGTTGATTGAATAAAATTATTTTTGGCCTTTAACTATGAGCCTTCTCTTTTAGACATCAGTAGATGCGTTTCTATTCCAAACGTGAGCAAGACATTGTTGATATTCCACTAATGTAAAAAAAAAAAATAATAATCTGCAGTGCTTACATTTAATGAGAAATGGAATTAAAATCAGATGTGAAGAAGTTTGTTCAATAAGTCTTTTTAAAACATGCTGAGCCAAAATCCTCCTACACATTCCTGTCATCTTTTCCGCCGATAGTAACATCCTGATCACCTGATTTTGGCAAATAAACCAATTCTGATAAATTGGAAAAAGTGTTTCCACTTGCAGTTTGGCTAAATAAACTGACCTGGAAAACTACCTCATCCTAACGAAAAAAATTTTTTTTTATCAAATAACGTGTTGTTATTTTCAAAGTTGCCATGGTTACATTGAATTAAAAAAACAATAAAAACTGCATGTGAACTTCTCCAACTTCCTGTCATCTTCTTTGTCTTTTACGCCAGTAGTCACATCTGGTTATTGATCACATGACTCGTGATGCAAAAAAAGTGATTCCATTGCAGTTTTACCAAATACGCAAATGTCGAAATGGCTGAAAAAACCACCTCATCCTAGCACAAAAAAACTTTGTAATTGGCATGTTTCCATTAAACAAATGTATTTTATTTATCCCAATTTGCCCAACAGTATGGAGAATTCAAAACACAGCTAGACAGATTCATCTACGTTCTTCCTTCTTGCCTTCCACTCTGTCGAAGCTGCTATCAAGGCTTCTCAAGCACCCAGAGTGGGATATAAATGATACACACATCTTCTAGAAATCTGTCACCAGAGAATGGAGGAAAACAACGAAGGTGCTTGGAGGATGAAAGGGAAGACTACTACAAAAAAATACAGTCTGCCAACTCTGTCTCATGCTGCCAGGGCTTGAACCGCAGATCTTTGTCTGGAAATGGAAAAACAGATGATGAGCCATTCGCTCAGGAGAGCTAATACGATTTCAATAGTTCCAGTCTCTGTTAGGTAATGGGACAGCCAGAGAAATTTCTCCTCTCAGCCCTGAAGAGCATCTCAGAACAGAGAATAGGAGAGGTTGTTAGGTTTGTGCAAGGCCGTGCTGTCTGCGGGACAGAGGGTAGAGTTAACAAAACAGGTTAGGGGAGAAAAGCACGTGGAATGAAGGATTTATCCACCTATAATGCCCTGTTGTTATATTTTCCTCTTCATATCAGCATGGCATCTCAATCCAGCTCTCAACTCTCTCTCCCAGCATTTGTCTACCTTCTCACCTTTCATCCCATTTTTGCGAGTTCGTCTACTCCTATTTTCAGCCCAGCACTAAATTTTCTCCTTGATTTCCAGAGAGAGGTAGTGTAGCAGTAGCTGGAATACAAACTAGCTGACTCAAAACACGCCCTCTTGCTCATTCACCCCCAACCTGCACAAAGTGGGTGTGCACAGCCAGGAGATAGCGAGAAACGAGAATAACAAGAAGGAGGGGAAGAAGTGTTCAGGGGAGGGGAAACGGAGAGGCTGCAAGGCCTCTTCCACAGAGTTTAGGTTGGGATTAGCCCTCTAAACTGGCAAGGTGGCAACGTGCAAGTTATGCTTCAGCAAACATTAAGCAGCTCATTCATCATTCACACGATGAACGTGAGGTATGAGGTCATAGTTGGGAGCCGTCTCATCATTTGGCAATGCAACGTTCGGGCTAATAGAGCTGCCTCTCCAAAATCTCGATGCTAAGACCCCAAAACGATTCCCGTATTTGGGATAAGATGCTTAAGGGATGTTCACACAAATTACCAAAGAACAGAGGAATACTCTGTCATGTACCTCTGGAGTGTTTATGGTTACAAGTTTAATACATTATTAAATCTCCTTTAGAAACCTAAGAGAATTTTTCACTTTCTCAAATAGCCTTTTAAAGGTCATTTGTATCTATTGATTTATCCATTGAGGATGAGGAAGTTGAGATAAATGTTGTTTGAGAGTAGTAGCATAAAACCCTGACAACCAGAAATACTATGTTTAAGTATGTCTACTGTAGTTAAAGATGAGGATTGGAAGTCAAAGAGAAGGAGAAAGGATTATATGTGTAAAAGTTACAAAATAAAGCACTTTAATTCTGAGGAGGCTGTGTTTTATTTGGGAGTAGATTAGATGTTTTTGTCCTAATTTTTTTAACTCAGGTAAATATAATTTCAGGTTTTGACCAGCATTGTTACTTTGATGCCCTCGTCATCTTGTCTGAGCAAATGTGTCACCACAAAACTTTATGTAAACTGGAAGTTTTTTTATAATATTTCCACACATCCAGGCCATTTGTTGTTATTAGCTGTGTTTTCTGCCAACCATAACAATGTGCAAACTGGACCTACAAAAATCTGCTTAATAGAAACACGCCAGTTTAAAAAAATAAGTGAAGTTTTTCCAATAAAAACGTTTTCTGGATTAGGATGAGGGGATTTTTCAGATAGGCTGCACAGTGGCGCAGTTGGTAGAGCTGTTGCCTTGCAGCAAGAAGGTTCTGGGTTCGATTCCCAGCCCCGGCCTTTCTGCATGGAGTTTGCATGTTCTCCCTGTGCATGGTGGGTTTTCTCCAGGTTCTCCAGTTTCCTCCCACAGTCCAAAA
>CAEGAF010049563.1:0-31135 GCA_903067075.1 Micropoecilia bifurca
ACACACACAAACACACACACACACACACACACACACACACACACACACACACACACACACACACACACACACACACGTATAAACACATGAGTGTGTCTGTTTGTGGGGGAGAAAGAAAGAAATATTGTTGCATTAACATTTCTGTTGTGCTGAGGGACAAAACACTGGACAACCCAACACACGGTAACACAAGCAGGTTAACTGGACTCTGGTCGACTCGGTCTGGTATGAGAGACAACGAGCAAGAGAGGTGAAGTCAGTGTGTGTGTGATGTTTAGGCCATTAGAGAACGAGCCTCATCAATCATGGTCTAAGAGCAAATGGTCATTCAGCAGCAGAGGCCAAAACTAGACGCAGTTCAGGACCAGTGTTGAAAATGTCTGACTTTTGAGCCAAAGTTTCTTTATGAATATAACTTCCACCTGTGGCTGATATCATTCACCTGACAAAAAGACGGCTTAAGTGTTTGGTGTGGTCTTGCTTAAGTTTTATAACAGAAAAATCAGAAAACAACATTTTATTTTGCTCTCGTGCTCAATTCTCTTACATTGTGATGAAATCCATATTTATCAGAATATTGTTCAGAATATTCTTGTGCTGCAATTTTGACAAACATGGTGTATTTTTAAATAAAGACTTAATTATTTCACTAAAATGATGGCAAGATCAACAGTAGTAGACTTCATTGCTGGTTTATCCACTGATAAACAGCCAGTGATTGATTTCCTCCTTTTTTCTGTGGGTCTTCCACCATGACAGGTCCTGAATTTTTTTTAATCACCTCTGTTGTGGGCACTGCTACCAGAAAAGTTAGTTGCATTAACCCTAAAGCACTAATCATAAGCATTAGCTATTGCTAAAGCGCTACACCAACATTTTACTTAGCAGAAGCTAATGCTAAAGCGCTAACTGCAATTCAAACTACAATCATTGGGCACAGAATTAATTTTAACATTACAATTTATATGTTCTATATGTTGTATTTATTTTTTCTAAACCATTCCTGCCTTATTTTGTTTGTGTATGTTTCATGTTTGGGAAAGAAAGACAAAGTGAGGAGAGGAAATGAAAGTGCTGCGTAAATAGTCTTCACCACTTCAAAATAAAAGCATGAATATGAACGTCTTATCACCTGAAGAGTTCTTAAGTCTATAACCAAAACTTAAACACATATGTTGAACTTTATTCAACAGAAAGTTTACAAAACAGCCAAGAAAATTTGCACGCTAGAGTTTGTCCTGAAAAATGAACTCTGTTAAAGGTTTTCAAAGTAAGCAAACATACGAAACGAAAAATCTTCGCCACTATTGCTGCATTAGCGAAGTGTGGATCACTGGTTGACTTACTGTCTTAAAAGTCTGAGGAATTAGTCTGGGATTTTTACACCCTTCAATCACATATCACTCCACATTTTCTCACCTATCTTCAAGGTTGCAGTCAGTTAAAGGAGATGATTTACCTTGATAAAATATATATTTTGATATTTTTGTTCCCCTCCATGCTTAAAAGACGCCCACCAAATGCTCTGATAAACATATTGACTGATAGCAGTGACAATAAAAGTGGCTGTCCATGTGCTGTAATGGCTTTTAATTTCACGATCGAAGGTGGGGAAGGAGGTGGGTCTGATTCCCATGCTCCCATCAGCACCCAACTGCAGACTCCATGCCTGTTGGCTTTTGTTGTTGCAGGCTGCATGTAGTTAAAAAAAAGGGCAAAAAAGGGAAGAAAACAGAAAGAGAAGGAAAAAGAGAAAGAGTAAGAGTCCCTGGAGAGTTGGGGGGTCTGTAGTGAACACTGTTAATAGCAGGCAGGGGTCAGCAGCACTGCTAAACAGCCTGTACGGCTGCCAGGGAGGCTGTGAAAACAGCACCTGCTGGTAGCGCCACTTGACAAAGGCAGCTGGGTCAACAGCCACTGTGGGAATTTATCAACTCTGGAAGGGGTGGTGCATGTGTGATAGTGAGAGAGTAAAGAAGGAAACACTGCGCTCATGTTGGTCAGATGAATTCACAGAAAGAGATACAAATAACTCAACTTCAGTGGTAGCATTAACATATATATATATATATTTATTATAGGATAATGTTCAGGATTGGAAAACAGCTGCTTACACAACATGTGGGAGAAAAAAAAATCACACATACATTTGTGTTGTTTCAGACTTAAATATACTTTTAAGAATGTGTTTCAGATTTGGTTTCTATTGAAGCCGGGGCGTATTTAGCTTGTTAGCTTGTGAGCCCCGTTTGATTGACATGAGGTATATGTGAGAAAAGCGCTGTGGAGTGGTGTACATTGTGCACCTCAACAATGGCTTAATCAAACGGCCCAGTGTGGTCTCCTTTGCTGTTTTGTCATCTGACTCCATTGTTTGCAGGCTCCTTTTGTAGCTTCATTCCTTGTTTTCTCTTTGTGCGAGAAATTTACTGTGCATTGTAGAATCTGGGGCTATTCAGTGGGGCTGGCATGCAGCTTTGTGAAGGAAAGGACCACAGCAGAGATGGAGGAAGATTTAAGAGGGACAGGGAAATAGAGAAAAGGCTTTTTTTCCCCTCCTGCAGGGTGCTGGGAGCAAACGCAACGCACGCTCACAAAGACTCACAGATGTGCGAGTAGCCACCACCCACACAGTTTGCATCCATACACACAACCCACAGAGAAGCACCCCAGGTCCGCTTTCTGAACACATTAGAGATTTGTAACTTGCAGAGCTAACACAGTTCATAAACAGTGTTTATCTGAAGAAAATTAGCTGTAGTTCATAAAGCCTTGAATATGTGAAATATCCTTCCTGGTGATGCTCTCTCTTGCTCTTTGTGGCGAAGCGTCACACTGATCAGAAAGGCAAATAGCATTTTACACTAGAAAGCATCACAAGGGTTACCTCTTTTTACTTACAATGGCTGTATGAACATACATCGTGTTTTTCTCACTGCCCAACATTAAATCAGACTGAACCATAACTGTTTAAGGCCAGTTAGGGCTCAAATTATTTACATTTGCTAAAATATTGAGAGAATGCTTTATTACTTAGTTCAAATTAACTAAGTAATACAATACAATACTATTCACTATTACTAAGTGAATATTCACTTAAGATTACTGTGCCATCAAACTATTTGGGGAAGCATAATTATGATAGGGCTTCAGATAGACTTCTCAATTAACTGGAGGCAGACCTATGGATGCAACTTAACCTTAAATAGAGCTTTGTGTGTGACACCGTTGGGAAATCGAAGGAAATAAGGAAAGAAATCAGATAGAGAACTAAGTAGCTCAACAAATCTGGTTCGTCTTTGGGCCTTGATCTTAATTTAAAAAATTCATGCTTAGCTAGAAAGGTGTGTGAAAGAAAAGCAGCCCAAAGGCCTAAACTACTACAGGTTTGTCAAGCAAAAAGAGCCAAAATTCCACTAAATACCAAATAAATGTCTGTCCATTTCATCGGTCCGCTACCGTTTGAAAATGTATGTAAAGTTTAAAATTCTACAAAACAATTTGAAAGTGAAGAAAAAAATGTTCTGATATTTAGCAAATAGAAATAATTTAGTTAATTTTAACAGAATTTAAGCAGGAAAAAAATATATAATCTGATTTGAAGTTAGACTAAGAAGGTAAATATCTTGTTTTAACTGGAATGTATGAATGTAGAATATATCTGCTGCTGGTCAATACTTTATGTTGGGAGTACAGGCGAGATCACAGTGTCGAGATAAATCCCTACAAAACATTTTGAAACGTTTCCTTAAAGTGTGTAAATAAGTGGTTAGACAAGAGGCGAGTCTCAATGAAGCTGGTCTCAGTCTGGTTAACCTGCTGCTTTGCCCACCTGCTGTGAGCTGCAGTAGTATTCTATGTAAAGCACTTTCTATTACCTTGTTGTTGACAACACACATGCATTGATGCCCATTCTAAAGTTGCGGCAATAATTATGGTGGTTATATAAAGATTATATCTTCTGAAATCTTTTCATCCCACTGCTCTGCCACAAATAAGCCCCATCCAACAATTTTTTTTCTTCCTCTCAAATCAGTCATACCGCACACATTCAGAGTGTTTCAAAATGCATGGTGGCCTATTTATTATTGGAGGGGTACTCCAACTGACAAACAAATACCTAGGAATGAAGTCATCTGGCCAGGACATGTTTACACAAACACTGCTGAGCGATTTTATGGCTGATGTTTTCTTGTAAGCCTTTACCGCTCCCCCTAACAGTTCCACCATTTTCCCCCTGTGTTCCCAAACATAAAGTGGATGAGAACGCTGCCCAAGACGCTGTACCGGACCACAAAACCCACTACACCCCAAAGCAAAGCTCGGTTTGAACAAGCTTCAGGGGCTGGACGAGGAAAGACCACCAGACTTGATAACGTGCTGAGGTCAGACACGTTGTTAGCTGCTTCGGTCCTCGTCAGCCCCTCTCTTTTCTCTTTGTAACAGGATCCTAATAACGAAGCCGGTGTGTATTAGGAGCCGGGCCTCCAGCACCACAGGGTCCGGTCAGACTAAACACCTCCAGTTGATGGTGGAAAGAACTGTTCTGTGGGAGAAACGCGTTCGTCAGCCGCTCCAGAAAACATAAATACAAAGCAAGCCACGAGGGCCCCTCTGAAACATCTGCGGTTTTATTAATTGCGCGGATGCCTGGGTGGCACTGTCGTCACTCAGGAATAATCAGCTGCAAATATGTTTCTATTATGAATCCGACGCATACAAATTCTCCTTCTGAGAGTCTGCTTTGCTTATTGGATCTGTCTGATTCAATCAAGGGAGACAAACCTTTAAGCAATAAAACAGATCAGGGATTTTCTCTCTACATTCCACTTGATGACTTTGTGACTTGAGTGGTTAGTCTCAGTGCTACGAGAACATTCTCATCCATCTTGAGCAGAATGCTGATGATAAGATAGGTGGAAACATCAGCTGCGGTTTGGCTGGGCGCGTAAAACAAAATTGGTTTGAAAAACAAAGTCTCTTTATGTCTGAACTGTTTTCTTTCTTGCGACTTTTTGCTTGCTCCTCCCGTACTGTGTGGGACATATTTTTTTTTACTCCGTTTGGGAGACAAATGTTTTTCACATGGGTTTTATAGAGCCCTTATTTTCAAAATGATTTTTAATACTTGAATGCATGTGGAACAGATTATGGCCTACTGACACGCACATTTATAAATGATAAAGTTGCTTTCATGCACACTCCCTGCACATTTTCCTGCACGTTACAGTTGCGGCGCATCACATATTTGAGTATTAGACTCCACACAGAGAGATTGGGTTTCACTCTGGAAAATCGATGTGTGTGTGCTGAAGCCTTGTGACATGTGCATCAACTTTTACTCCAAATGTGTCTATTAGAACAGTTGAGAGGAGGTGAACTTTTCAGTAAAACACCACCAACAGAGTCACACAAGTTAATCAGTTTAGCTACTAGCAGTTACTCCCTTACAATAACAGTTTTGAAATGTTACCCACCAGTTTCTGCTCAACTCATTTTTGAAAAGGTGCTCGGATGACGACCTGTTGAAAAGCGTTATTACTTGACATGGTTCTTAGGCTGTTCTGGAACTATTTCTGGTTTTCTCTGAGGTTTAGCGTGCGGAGAAGCATTTCTCATAAAAAAGAAAATGTGAAGCAGGTTTCTTGATAGTCATTTTAACAGAAAAAATATCCCTAACTTAAGAGTTAAATACAACTCTGACTAACTGCATTACAGTAAATACATTTAAATGACGCATGTAGACAAAATGAAAGGAACTGTAGTTAGAAAACGAGTTGCTCAGTATTTGTTTTGCAGATTACTGATCTGATTTCTTAATTATCCTGCTCTTTGGACCAATAATTGGTGCATTTCCAATCATTACTCTGGAATATGTCTAATAGGGGTCTAATGCTCAACAAAAATCTATGTTTGATACGCTTTTAGTTCATGTTGACGAAGAAAAACCAATAATTAATAAAGAGCAAGTTAGTGACGCCACTTACAGGATGGATTACATACAAATGTAACCACTTGAAAATGATGAAAAATAAATGTGGAGACATTTGAGAATTCAAAACATTTTTAAATGACAATGGAGTTTTTGAAAAATATATATATTTAGACAATATAGTGTACCAGAAGTACTTCAATGCACCAGAAAATCACAGCTGTTGTGAGCCATCACTTCACAATACCAGGGTGTTATTATGCTCTGCAGTGTTATGGACTGGTTCAAGCTGCAGGCAGCTGGATTTGGACGTTAGGTGATTTTTAATCTAGTACCAATAATTTTTGTATTCCCAAACAGCAGAGTTCAGTGATAGCTGGGAGTCCTCTCCGTTTTGTTTTGGAGTTATGCTACAGAACATTCTTAGTTCCACACACATATGATTCATGCATTCGGTTTAAAACACTGGATTTGTTTGGTGCATGTGAGAACCGAACTGACAAAGATGGACTGGATGTGTTTGATACGAATACGAGTGTCACTTCACCCCTGAAGTAGAGAAGGGCGAGAGCTACATGAGTAGAAAAAAAGAGACATATCTGCGTTGCAATCAGATACACTATGATCAATGCTTTCATTTGTGTAAGTTGGAACCATGATGGATGCATCATAAAGACAGAACAGCATGAAATCACAAGTGAAGGACTAGTTGGTCCTTCTGGACAAACAAGAATCACTTACTCGCTGAGCAAAGACTAAATAGAACAAAAAGTACAAAAGAATTTGCTGAGTGTACCTTTTCGGGTCTACCAACTTGTAGAGTTTCCCGCTGTGTGACTGTGCCATGCTTTTACTGCTCGCTAGAATGTAGACTTCACCTGCAAAAGTGAAACAGTCACAGCAAATTCCTGTTAATATTCTATCGTTGGACTACATAAGTCTATTTGTGGCACGCATACAGACATAGGCAATTTATAGAAAGAGATAACATGTGACAAGACAGGCAGACGAGAGGATGAAAGGAAAGGACAGATGAAGAAAATAAATGTAGCTAAAGCTTCCACAATGCTCCACTAGCCAAGGCACTTTAAGAAAAAGTTTAATGGGACAATTGGGTACTCATGACTGGGAAACAGGCGGATAATTTAATGAGGAACAAGCCTGCAAGAAAATTCCATACGGGGATAAATTGTAAACATGTGTCTGTGAGGCCCCTTCGTTGGGACATATAATTCTAGTGTTGCTGGCAAAGCATGAGCCAACGCAGGAATCTATAAAAAGCTCATCAAATAATAACTCCAAGACCTGGCAATAACAGCGATCCAACATTTATGAAGCCTGTGTGAGCAATTCACATCACATGTACATTTTGATTCAAAACATCACAGCCCACAGAGAACCATTTAGTAAGTGCGAGTGCATTCATCTCTGTTTATGTTTAGTAACTGTTAATTTCTACAGTTGAGCTGTTGGAAATTAACATCATTTGCAAAGCAAAACATTGCTTCAGGCATTGTTTTGGAGCAATGACTTCAATATTGACTCTACTCTCCGTGTTTTAGGGACGCTCGTCTTTCCCCAGTGCCACTCTTTTACGTCAGACACCGTTTCTCACACCGTGTAAAATCTCAATCACTCTGCATTGTGGTCCTGATCTGGCACCACTTCCTTAAATCCTGCCAGAAAGCAATCGCATGCAAGAAAATCCTATCACGCTACGACATCAAACTGCCATTGATAGCACTTCTGTGCCAAGATGTTTCCATGACTTGTTATTATTATTATTATTAAACTAAAGGTGGATGCTCCTCTTCCTAATTGAGAACTTTGGCATGTTAAACTTGCACATACATTGCCATTAAAAAAAATCTTAAAAACCACAAACTGCAGCTTGTCCATTGCCATGAGAGATTGTCACTGATTGGGTGGCTGCTGCTATTCGGCATGTTTGAACATGAGATTAGCTAATTTCTTAATATTTTCATGCATTTCTGGGGTTTTTTATTATTATTTCTGGTGTTTTCTAGTTTTGCATGACATTTCCTAATAATTTAATTGTTTCTAATCCCTTCTGTGGGTTTATTTAATTTTCAAAGCAAAGTGAGCAAAATATATCAAATAAATAAATAATTAAAATATTTAAAATGTTTAGCATTTTGCAAAAAAAAATCACTAGTGATTTTTTTCTTCTTCAGATTATTTCAATAAATACATTATTGTAGCAATACTTGCGGTAAAGATACAAGTTTGACCTCAAATCACCTTTATTAGCAAAGAATCCCTGTATCAGATTTCAGCTCAAACTGAAAGAAGTTACTGCAAAGATTTACTGAAAAGAGAAACTCAAATCAGACGTATAGCAGCCCTCCAGTTCTCTACGGTTGGTCTGAAATTCCTGTTCATCAAAGCGCTCGCAATCTGCATCATCATCATCGTCATCATCATCATCATCATCATCATCATCATCACTGTCAGGCATATCGCTGTCCTCTTTAGATGTTGTATCCAAAACAGTAGCAGCTGTGATCTATTGGGTCAAATTCATATCTACATGTTTGAAGTACAGTGTAAAATTTGCAAATGTCAGAGTTGACGATAATACCTACAAATAAATAGGTACAAATCTGCATCACACAAGTGTGGTGTCTTGTGTTTTTCACAATCGTCCGTCCTGCCTGAGAAGCTCCCAGGTCTGCCAGGTCGGCAGGAGCAACTCGAACGATTTGCAAACATTGACCTGAACCAAACTACACCAGACTAGCATGTGCTAAGAGCTAGCTTAGTATAGTTTGTGAGGGGATCAAAGCCAAAGCATGAAGTCTCACTTCAGCTTCTCTTCTGGTGTGGCTACACTGTGACCTCAAACTCCTCACCCAATTGGCTTTAAAGCACAACTGTCGTACTTTTCAAGAATTCTTTTTGTAGTTTTTTGTGCAAATATCTTAGAATTCATAAAACAGAACAAATCGAACTTACAAGTAACTTTTCAGCAAGGTGTAAGAACTTGTTTTAAGTCAATAATTTCTTAATATTGATTTTAATAAAGTGCTCGAAGGCCTTTTTTCTGAAAAAATAGTTTTCATTCTCAGTTATTCAAGTCATGGTTATAGTGGTGCGTAAATTTAAAAAAACTGTCATTACTTGTTTGAGCTGGACAACGTCTTACCTCTTATGGAGAAGACATTTCAATGAGAAGCAGATTTTTATACTGAAGTAAAAATAAGCAGACCGACATATCAAATATCAGTAATGTAAACTGTTCAACTGCTTAATGATTTTAATGATTAGTATTTTAAGACTCAGTTTGTTAGCAGCAATGTGGATGAAGCTGAAAAGGACAAAGACTGATGGCTCAGTGACGGATCAGTTTATTAGAGAGGAGGATGTGATCTTTGGGTTTCTGCTGCAGTACTCACCGAGTTCATCCTCTCCGAAACCCAAGACATGCCCCACGAGGGGAGAGGCGCAGGAAACCGAACCCAGACACAGAGCCTTTTCCTGCCACTGCTCGCCGTCAGATGAAGTGGCAAACGGAGACTTCTGGAGGATCCGCAGGTTACTGAGGCAAACAAAACACACAGAACGTTTAATGTTGAGCTACATTTTAACCCGAAACAAACTGGAACAGAAAGATTTATTTGTGACAAAGCCTGAGTGAATATCTGGAATCGGGCTGAACTGTTCTCATAATATGGTTCAGGAATCAATCTTCTTTTCCAACCAAAGTCGCAATTGGTGTTATTTAAGACCTCCGCTTTGGTTTCAAAACAAACATGGTGCCGGGGCTTTTCTACAGCCGCAGCGCTGCGCTCCCAAATGGTAATGAGACACAGAATTCAGCGACCACACATTGTTTTAAACACGGTGCCAACTCCTGATAGCGCACCAGCACAATATTTACTTCCTTTGCTTACTCGAGCGTCAGAGTTTGACATCAGCGAAGCAGGATGAATTACAAACCGAGGGAAAGTGTGAACAGCACAAGACAGGATGCCTAGTCTCCATTTACACTCATTGGGCAATTCTGCTGTGCTGATAGTAACAGGAAACCTGTTTGCCCTACATGGATGGAACTGGGTGCAGCTACTTACTGCATGCGTCAACTACAGGAGCAACTTTTTCCATTTTTCTTCTGATATCCTTATATTTCCACATTAATTTTGACTGTTTTTAAATCACTTTCCCACTAGAACAGATGTTGTTTCAGGCCTTTTCCTGCTGGAAAAATACATTTAGACTGATTTCTATAAAAAAGATTAAACACTACTTTGAGACACTTGAATCATCCCCCTTATGCTTCACATGTGAACTCCAGTCGTTCTTACCCGTTTCTATCTCCAAACACATAGCTGCCATACAGTCTCCTTGACTGGCAGCCCCTGTAGATGAAGCCCCCCACAGGTGGCGCTCCTCCACTGGACTGCAGGTCATACACAGAAGGCTCGTTTTCTATGAAGGAATAAGGAGATATTGGTTTGATCTAAGCCCAACTTGATAAACTTAAGACTACTCGCTACCTGTAAAAACAAATCTAATATGGCTGCAATACAATTAAGCACTTTTTCCTAGAATGCAATGTTTTGTTTTTGGTGGCTCTTTATTAAATTTAGAAAAGAATGTGTTGCACTTTTCGATTAGGTTAAATTTTACTGTCACTACACATGTAAATATATGATTTTAAATGTGAGTTCAACTGTAGAAGACATCTACTTCTGAGATGGTTTCATTAGTAACAAAAGAAAATCGTATAACTCAAGTAATAGGAATCATTACCTGGTAAATAAAAATTTAAAGGATCTTGGCTACTTTAAAAAGAGTTGCATGCTTGTTTTCCATTTGAGTGCATTTCTAACTATGGTGACACATAAAACCAGATAAAAGCTGGTCTGAAGTAAGAAATAAATTCAGGTGAGAGATTTTGGACTAAAAGTGTCTAAATTGATACTCTGAGAACTAGATCTCTCTCTGCTGTGCTTTTCAACACTTAGGCAAGATATTCCTAGCCATTATTGTTCAGAGCCTTTAAAGTATTTTTATGTGGCCCAACTTACATTCCCTTTCACAATCCAAAATGCACAAAAAAAGAGATTATCTCTGGTTCCAATCATGGTTTTTCACATTTACCCTTCACTGGGATTTCTAAATTTCCATCTAAAACAATGTGCTCTTGTGAAATAAAATTGATTCGTAATAGCAGATGCTGGTTTTAAAGGGATGAATTCATAAGATTATCCAAGAGGCTGGAGTATTTCCATTCTCTACTCAAAATGCAATGACATCAAACAAAACTCACGCAAAGGATGTGATTAGTTACTGTTATGATGAACCACATGAACGTTTTAGAACAGTGAGTTATTTCTTAACAAGATAAGGTAAGTGTTATCAATCTTAAAAAACATGTTGAGAATTGTGACTCACCATAATCCTTCCCCTTAGTAACTTCTAATATTCGTCCTGCCGATGTGTTTTTACCACTGGCGTCTGTGCAGAGGATAACCAGACTGCCGTTGTCTGTCTGCAGCCGATCCACTGCACACCTTCAAACCACAGAACACCAACAAATGCACTTTAATACAATCAAAGTAATCATGAACCTTTAAGTTATTCACATTTTGTCACATTACAATCAAAGTTATTCACATTGTCACATTACAACCACTAGCCTATACATTTAAATGGGATTTTATGTGACAGACAAAAACAAAACAGCACATAACTGAAGGGAAAGGAAGATGTTTCAGGAAGATGTCTGAGAAAAGCCTCAGAGGTTAGTGACCAATCAGCATCGTATTGGCAATAAGTCATTTGACTTGAGTTTGAGTGGGAGAATCTGTCTGGGGGACAATCATTAGTGATTCACTCGACAAATTTGACCTTTGTGGAAGAGAAACAAGAAGGAATCTAGATATAATTTGTTACTTGCCATGTAGGGGACACACCAAACACGGGGAACAAAATGTAACTCGTAAAATGCTACATATGATGGAAAACTAGCGTCACAAATTTCCCTGAAAACAGCCTCTCCACATGAGACATGGTGATGGCAGCATCCTACTGTGGGACTCCCTGACTTCAGCAGGACAGGGAAGGTGGTAAGATGCATGGAATGCAGAAACAAATCTGCTGAGAGGTTGAGTGAATGTTCCCTTCCCAGCAGGACGACGACCATAAATAAACAACCAGTTACAAGTCGATAGTTTATATTAAAGTTTATTAATGTGTTTGACTGTTTCAGACCTAAATCAAATTTATAATTTGATCTGATGCTCAGAGTCAGTCTCAATTAAATCTGATTGAGCTTGAGCCATTTTACCAAGAGTGGTCAAAAATGTGAGAATCTAGATTTTATAAGCTGGCAGAGCCATTATTCAAAAGACTCAGTTTACATATTGTTACTTGAGGGAAAATACAACCCTAGGTTTTTTTTTATTTTTATAAAAGATTGTGAAACACATGTTTGTTTCCACTTCACAATTATGGACTTTTTTGCATTTCATCACATGAAATCCCAGTAAAAACTGTGTTGAAGCTTGTGGTTGTTAATGTGAAGTCAAGGCAGTTTAAAGTGCTTCACACCAGAAAAACATCATAACATTTTGTCCAATGCCATCATCAAAATCATCAAACAAATACATTCAAATATGTTGGTCAATGCTCTAGTTACTACTAATCAAAGGCTGCTCTAAAGAGGGGGGAGGTTTAGTTTTGATTTTAAGGAACTCAGTGTTTCAGCTGTTTTGCAGTTTTCAGGGAATTTGTTCCAGATTAGAGGAGCATATAAGCTGAATTGTCTGGTTGTCTATGTTTGGAAAAGCAGTTCTGGTTCTGGGAATGCAGAGTAGACCAGAACCAGAAGACATAAGTGGTCTGGGTTTATTCAAAAACAGCAGATCTTTAATGAATTCAGTGATTTACAAACTAACAGAATTATTTTTAAGTCTCTTCTCTGAGCTACTGGAACCCAGTGGAAGGACTCCCTTTTTTAATTTATTTTTTTAGGCACTGTTTCAGTACTCAATGTGACTTAAGGTTCAGGTCTGAGTCCATCACTATATGCAGATTTCAGGCCTGACCACGAGATTATAGCTGTAATTGTTGAAGCTGCCTGCTGACTAATGTGAAAGCTCAAGGGGTATAAATAAGTATCGCAACAAAACACCTCAAGAATCTCAGATGCTTTACTTACCTGCCTGGGTCATGTAATCCATGTGCAAAGATCTCAGGCGGCTGATTAGTGCTGTTAAAGTACGGATTGTTCCGTGGTATCGAGTAGGACGACGTACAAATGTCCGTGTCCACGTCCACCCTCAGGACAGACCCTGTGAAATCGCTGCATTCAAACACACACAATCCTCCGTCACAACACGGTGTTGAAACGTCCTCGTTGTGATTCTTTTGACTTCTGATCTGACCTGAGTCCATCCATTTCCTCCATGTCGTCCAGAGTGATCATACCGTCTCCCAGAATGATGTGCAGCAGGCCGTCGGGAGAGAACAGAAGCTGACCTCCGAGGTGCTTCCTGTGCAACTCGGCCACTTCCATCAGCACATGGGCAGTCCTGGTGTCCACCTGGTTTGGGTTTTTCCTTCAAGCAGAGGTAACTGTTTTAACTTTGATACTGGACCAACAAAAACTAAAACCTCCAAAGAGGTTATGCTTTCATCTAATCCCATGTATAGTTAGTATAAGTTTATTAAACATCTTTTGGCGGCTGCTTGCAAGAAATGCAACAGTAAAGGTAAGTGAAACATTACGACATAAAATGCTGACATCACCGTACAAAACAAACAGAATCCAAAGTTTAAAACACTTAGGTTTCTGGAGACATTCAGTTTGTCAACTGTAACGTCTTTCGCAGTAAAATACTTTGGGTGGGGAACAACTCAGACTCCTTCAAAGTGTTGCAGAACTATGCTGAGAATTTAGTCGGACAGTGTCATCAACAAATGTGTTGTAATAGGTTAGGTGTTATTTTGGGTAATTCTAGGACTTTTATAAAGCAGATTGCAAAAGAGAAACTAGTTTAACTGTTGTTACTCCGTAGAAATCCTACATTTAATAACTATGTTGCCGTCACTAGGATTGCCTGGCAATACTATAATTAAGATTAGCTCATTGAGTGAAACATAGAACAGTGGTTAAGTACATTAAAACGTAGCATTTAAAACCCTTCGTGAGAAAACGCAGTTATCTTAAACATAAGTAATTATGAAAGGAGCGTTAGGCACCAACCCAGGTAAAATACTGTCATCATCATAGGAGTGCTGCTCAGCACAACAAATCTTAGAGGCTGAAGAACATCAGGAGTCTCCATTACACAAAGAGGCTGGTGTTTCTCTACGACATTATTGCCCTCACCTTTTGCTGTCAATGTTAGTGGTAAAATAAAGAAGACAGTAGAAGCTAGCTTCTACTGTCTAGCTTCTAGCTTCTATCCATTAAAAGACACAGGTTCTACTGTGTGTTTTAATGGATAGAATTGTCCTGCTGGCAGGTGAAAAGTTTTGATTGCACTGTAACACCATCCATCTTTTCAGCTTTTAATCTTTATTGTACCGCAATGAGGGCATTTCTGATGTAATGCCAGTTTCCACCACAGTTCATTTTGTATGTTGACCAAAGGTTTCATCTGAACTGCAGACCCTCTTCCACCTGTTTGCTGTGACCTCTGCATGTTTTGTGGCCAACTGGACTTCCTTCTTCCTCCACTTCTTCCATATGTTTTGTAGCCTTTGCCTCCTTTAAATGCCTCCATCACTCTTACACTCACTTATCTGCTTTGTTTCTTGGTCTTTACGAGGTTAATTATTACATATACTTTTCTAACAAGCAAGCCTGTTGCAGTAAGAAATTACTACACAATAAATTAAAATGAGGTCAATAATTTCCATAGATTAATATGTTTTGAGAGGCAAGACTTCATACTTTATTTTATAGGGTTTCGGTTATGTGTGGTCTTTATTTTCTTTTTATTTATTGTTTTTGGTTGCTGGGTTTTATTTGGGGTATTTAAAATGTCTTCCAGTTAAAGTGTGGAGTGCTCTGAACAAGATTAAAGTTTATTAGTCTTTGAGAGGGCGGACTTGCACCATTATGCTATTACCATCGTGTTAGTTGAAAATGGCCTCAAAATAACAACCCCATTGTTTATTACAATCATTTCTGGGACAAAATTTGCTAACATGATATACCTACTAACAAAACCCTGAGATTAGATTATGCACAGGAGGAGAAATATTTCCTTATTCAGCAAATATTGGTTAAAACATAGAATTTTCTTTCCACTTCACAAATTTGCACTATATTGTGATGATCTATCAGATACATTAAAATATTGCTTTAACCTTTAAATGGGAAGAGGTTGACACGATTACTCTCTATGTTTTGAAACAACAAGTATTTTCAGTAAAAAACAAATATTTCTAAGGGTGAATATATCTGTTAGAGAATTCTCCATTACCTTGAAACGGTGTATTCAACCACACGGAGAATGTGGTCGTGCGGTCCGATGGCCCAGCGCTCTTGGTTGGTGGTGTAGGAGACGTAGAGCTTGCCATTCTTCTTGTAATTGGGGTGGAATGCCAGGCTTAGCAGGCCCCTTTCATCACCACTCTGCAGTCAGATGAGAAACACAAAAGATTCAGGAGTTAATTATGTCCCTGCTTGGCTTCTGCTTCATGGTGCGGGGCTGGAATCGCCCCCCCTCAGTCATATTCATCATCTCTAACATGCCAGCTCCACACACCCAGCACTCTCCTTTCTCTCCCCCTCGCCCCCCCTTTTTTTTCAAACTTGTCTAAATCTCTTTTATATTCGTCCATCACATTCCCCTTTCACTGCTCTGCTTATTATCTCATTCTCTCTTTTCCTACACAGCGTTGTTCCGCTTCGCACCTTCGCCAGGCCCCTTGAATATACCATTACAGGCCATTATAAAACATTTGACTCTGGGCAGAGCTGCACTGCCGAGCCTTTCCTACAGCCTGGTTATGCGACGCTCTGTCCCTCCCGGTGGCCTCCATTGTGCAGTGATTTGTGTGTGTAATCTTTGGGGGATATTTTGAATACTACGCTGAGTGGCTGGAAGAATTTATTAGCTCACTCACAGTTCATAGAGAACACAAAGAGCAGAGTGCTTCAGTCCCTGCTTTTTGCTCCCCAATCCTCCTCTGTTTCCTGATTTGCTCAAAAATCCATAGAAAATTTAAGGCGGGGATGTGAGGGGGGGGAAGAGTTAAAGTAGGGCAGGGATGAAAAAAAAAAGAAACCTAAACAAGGAGAGAACTGCCAACTCCCACTGTCTTGGCAACATGTTTAGAAAACATCTAAATTGCTTGTGTAATATGTAAACCTTTGTCTCACCCTGGAGGCAGTTACATCGGTTGTCACTACCCTGGTGGTCTGCCCATCATAGTTAGCCGTAATAATCAGCTATAGCGTTTCATTCCCCAGGCAAAGTGAACCGGGTCAGCCTCTTTCTGCTATATGCTCCCTGTTTTTCTGTCCACAAAAGAATCAACAGAATACGAAGCTGAGGTGTGATGAACGTTTATATGTTGTGACCATATAAGGACGTTGCTTAAAATTGCTTGACTTGTGAGTTTTTTTTGTGGACTCAAAGGCGTACAGTTATCTATTTTTGCTGTTGTGAATAAATGAAAAGAAATATGTTTGGGTGTGGCTTGGAAAGGTCTAGCTTGTCACAAACCCATGAGAGCGCACAACAGTGAAACAGCCCAAATCCCCACTGTCACAAAAGAGAAGATACCGTATTTTCCGCACTATAAGGCGCACGTAAAAACCTTCAATTTCCTCAAAAGCCGACAGTGCGCCTTATAATCCAGTGCGCCTTATAAATGGACCAATATTGAGCCACAACAGATCTAGCAACTACGGTAAGCAGCCGCCGACTTCTCTTTCGTCCGTAGAAGAAGCGCGCAGTGCATGTTGGGATAGTTGTCAGAACGCTGGTTTGTAATCTATTAATAAAGTTTGACCGACCGTCTACAATCAGGTAATCAGTAGGTCATTTAGCACCACGTTCTGTACGTGGTGCTAAATGACCTGCTGTCCGCAAACGGAGAAGGGTGACCATCGTCCGGCCACCCCGGCCCAGTTGTGGAAGGCTCTCCTCGCCAACCGGAGTCAGACTGTTTTGTTGACATTCCCTTTTAGTGCAGCTCCATCTAGTGGATGCATAACGTAACTCCAGCCTCTCCTGCAGCATCTATGCGCCTTATAATGCGGTGCGCCTTATATGTGAAAAAAGTTTTATAATAGGCCATTCATTGGGGGTGCGCCTTATAGTGCGGAAAATACGGTACTCTATGTTCCAGTAAGCAACCAGAGAGACCAAAATAATAATTTAGATGATGTTTTCACAGCCTCATTATAGAGAGAAATATTGAGCAAGTTGCTGAAACCCTTGACGCTCCAGAAGTCAAAGATCCTCAGCCAAAAAATATGAATAATAACAATAAATGTCAGATTCCTGAAGTGCTTTATGAATGTGGATGCACTGCAATATTCACATGGCTGTTAGTCAAACCAGAGATGGTTCTGCTTGCCAGATATTGTGAATATTGGAAGAAAAAGTGCAAACTTCACCTTGAAAGGTTAGATCCATATGATGGAAATGGATATGCAGTGACCCACATTCCCAAAATAAACTTGTGACAGGGAATGAAGCAAAGAGGCATAGATCATGAGCCAAACGTGGGACCACCGGGACACACAGAGGTTTATTGGGCTGAAATATTACCTCCTCTGCTAATGACTGACTCGTTCAGCAGCAGAGGAACAGCAGAACTGGCACCAGAGCCATAAGAAACAAACACTGCATACAAAAGCAGTCTGAGGAGATAGCTTGATTAAAAGAATACAAAGTACCACCCTGAGATTTCTTAGAACTAAGCACAAACTGCTGCCAAACCTGCAGTAGATCAGATTCTGTTCAGATATTTGAAAAGTCAAACTGCGCCTAACAAGATCAGTGCAAAGAGTGTAAAAACGTCTCAAACTGACAGTTGGAGAATGAACTTACTGCCAAGTACCACAGAACAAATAAAGAACCACTGCAACGCCTGCACCTAGTTGTAGTTTTATATGAGATGTGTCTTTTGTATTTCCTGTGGCAGTGTGTTACGACCCCCGCAGGACCTTGTGGTTAGATTAGGCATTTATCTTTCCTATGCAACACTGATTACTGATATGGGACACCTGAGGACGTGGTAAGGCCTTCGGTTATTTAAACCCTGACTGCCAACTAACTTGTCTCTGCCTTCCTCCACCACTATGCTGCTGCTGCTGCCTTTTACTTTATAGTTTATTTTAACAGCACATTACAACACTGAGTTTATTTTATTTTATTTATACTGATTTCACACTTCATATTAGGAACTTAGATTTTTTTGCCTCAGCTTGGGTTAGAAAAAATAATTATATTTCAGAATTTAAACATAGTGGGGGGATTTTTTGTGACCTTTACGACAGGTCATGACAACTGAGAGCTCATCGAATTGTGTAATTGGATGCTTGTTGCTCTTCTAGTAAGGTAACAATTGGGGCTTGTGGCCTTATATTGTTTTGTGAAGATTATGGCTCTTTTGTTGGCACTGGACAAAAGTATTTATTCATGCTGACAAGACACTGGAATCCAGCTGATCTTTGTTGGTTATAGGAAAACCATGCAAAGACTAGCATGGTTGGTAGTCTTTGCTAAAAGTTTTTCATCCATGTGTTTTTGTTTGTTGTAGTCATTAAGTATAAGTACCATACATAATGAATTTAAGTCATTAAGTATGGCTCTTTAGTAGTAGTAGGCACACTTCCGCTAATGTACTACTAGCGGAGCTACTTCTTCTTTTAGTGTCTTAGCTAACTTTGAAAACGTCTAGCTTTCCCTAAATAAAATTTTCTGGACAAATTCAAAACGCTTATTATTTACTTAGCTGTCTTGTATTAAGTTGAATAAAGTTTGATGTCTGTGTTGAAGTTTTGGTTATTGACTAAGAACAAGAAATGGACATAAATACAATATCTAAGGACATTATAGAACATGTAAATTATAAGGTCACAATTAAACTGGTGTTTGAGGGTTGTAGTCTTTCAATTCCATTTAGCATACTGTTATTCAGTATAAAAAAGCTGAACTAAAACATCAGGAACTTTAATAAAGAATCAAATAACTGACATTACATGTCAGTAATGACTGATAGTTTATTAGGAATGCAATCGCTGTCTTGTCTCCTTTTCAGAGCTCCTGTATATGAACGTATGATATTTACAGTTTGCGTGTAGAAACAAACAAAAATGATGGTTTCGTTCTTGTGTATTGATGACCAATTTGTCTATTTACGTCTCTGTACAAAGAGACGACTGGTGTGGTTTGCCACAACACTAACAGTCGTAAACAGGAGTTCTAAAACTTAGCCACTGACAGATATATTAATGCAATTTCATAAACAAAATAAATCTGTTTGGCTTCCCACTCATAATCTGCTCATTTTGACTAGAGAAGGTCTATCCGACAGACAGTCGCTCTCATATACAACATCTGGTCGGCTGCACCTCCCTGGTGGAGGTGTGCTGAGGTGTGCCTGTGTTTATTTGTACTGTAGAATGAAACCACTGTGAAGCAATTGGTAAATAAAGTTTTATAGCTCTGATTTACTGTTGTGTTCAGCATCTGGAACTGTCTTACGTCTTCAGCTCAAATGTTGCTGATCCGTCTATCTTTCACTGTGTGTGTGTGTCTTTTTCATTAGGTCAGGATATAAGAGCCAAGAAAATAATGTTGAAGTTGCAAACAGCCAGCAAGTACTACTGCTTATTCTGCCTTTAAAAACAAATTGCGCTAGTGAGCGCTTACAGAAAGCCTTGATGTCGACAGAAGACAGAAATAATAGAAATAAAAACACCATATTTCTAGTTGAATTCTTCTAATTAAATAGAACCGCAAAAAGACTTGAACGATTTACGTCCGCAAACAGAATGCAGACGTCACACAGCAGCTTACTGTTTACAGAGGTAAACAAGATGAAGAAAGCTAATAAAAGGAAAGCACAACTAATAGCGATAGCCTTTTATGGACCATTGACTGCAAATTCTGTAGAGAAGTCTGTTTGGATGCATAGTCGGTAAAAAGGAGAGGTGTGAATGTGATGTGTTGCGCTTCACCAACACAATCACTTCAGAATTATAATTTTCAGCCATTTATGTCCAGATTTCTCACATCTGGCTTCTTCTGATGCAGAATTATGACCCATGTCTCACGTCTATGACGTAAAAGTTGGATAAAATGCGACATGACCGTTTTGACTCCAGATGCTTTGAAAACTATCAGATTATCCAATTTACTACCACATATGGAAGTGGCATGAATCAGATTTTTGTGGGGTAAAAAGATCAAATTGGGGCATTCAGAATATCATAAAAAAGTCGGATATCGATCGCATTTGCCTCCTCGGTATGTAGCCAAAGTGGTTAATTCCTCTTCACTTTTCACTGCAAAATCCTACATTTCTCCAGACTAAGCTTTAGGGATGTACACTGGTCACTCTTTTCCATGTATTCTGCATAAGGCATTTAAAAAAGTCTATTTTTCTAAACTACAACAGGTCTGAAACTCAAAGGTTGACGGACCCCAGACTATGGCTCAATTCAAACCTTGCTCTTCACTATAATATCTGCTTAAACCCAAAGCCTGTGTGATGTAAACGTCGTCCTCTTTACCAATATCAGAGGACATATCATGCAGGCATCTAAAAGGGGTGTGGCTTGTAGCATTCACCAGAAGACGTGTTGGGGATTTCCTTGGTGTTAGGTTGAACTCTGTGATTAGGCCCTCATGCAGGTTGTTTTAATGCAGACATTGATGTATCATATTCAACATGTAATTATCTGGAATAGATTCTGTTGGTCAGAGTATTTTTTCAGATGTGATAACGCTAGAGGAAGCGCCGGGGCAAAGGATGGAATGATTGGGCCTTCGTCCTAAGAGAACACCCACAGCGAAGGGGGAAGCCTATATGGGCCCAGCATGCCATTGTTTCTGTGCAGTTTGTCTTAATTGGCACTGGGGGATCCATGGAGTATGGCAGAGGGGGAACAAGCAGCAGGAAACACAGAACATTACAATCAAAGCATGTGCATGTGGCTGAAGATAACCTGCTATCTGCCCCGTCCCCTGAGTGCCTGTGTTCCTCTCTCTGTATAAAAGCAGCTCCATCCTGTTGATGCTCCCAGTAAACACCTCAACCCTCTCTGGATCACTCCATCACCTGGTGTCGGGGTCTTCTTCCGGCAGCCAACATCACAGAATAGGACTCCTGGGGTCGGCAGAGGATTGAGCCACATCTAATTGTCATAATAGGTCACTTTATCCACAGCCAGTTTGGATTGAAAGATGATAAGAGAGCTGAGAAGAGCAGGAAGTTCGTCCCGCAGGGGGCAGTTTCATTTTCAAATGCTGTGCTACGTTTGACTCCTTATAAACAAAGTGTCTTGTCAGTGGAGGAGCAAGGGGCGTGCAAGCTGGATAAACTTCCTGTCTGGGAGTGTGCCCCTGAAAACATCCCTGCTATTCCATCTCCTTGTGCAATCTGAAGTATTTCTGGACATTTTTCAAATTCAAAATCTGATTACGCAAATATTATTGATGGAAAATATTTCTCAAGAATGTAATCCTGAGGCCTGAAGTTTCTTTGAAGCTGAGACGCTGACAATAAGTTATTTTGAAAAGATAGTTTTTGGAACATATGTTTAGTATCAAAATGAGACAACAAACTTTTCAAATGTTATTTCAGATGCAAAAAAACAGAGACAATAATGGATAGTTAGTATAAGTTACGGCTTCTCTGGCTGGATTTTATGACATGCTAAGAGACACTTGTTCACTTGCCCTCTGAAACCCCATTATCATCTCACGGTCCTCTCTCCAACTCTGCAGGGTTATGGCTTAATACATTTCTGTACGGACATGCTCTTCTGGAAACGTTTTGAAAGAAAATATTTATGCATGCAATTTATGGCCAGTTTGGGATATTTTAATTTCCACTAACATGTTATTCAGTAACTGCCCTAAAAATAATCTCATTTTCTTTTTTTCAAATATGTAACCACTAGGTTGGGGGAAATTGAGAGACCTAACTTCTACCCCTGTCTCAGCACGAGGTCAGGAGAAGGCAAAACGTTTCCTAACCCGTGTAGCCGGTGCGTCTCCAGTACCAGGAGCAGCAGAACATCCTCCAACAGAATTAATTCCAACTCTAGGCAGCTAAATTAAAATACAGATGCATTCTGGACAAACAACAGTGCAACACAATCCTACAACATAAGCGACTTTTCAAATTAAAAGCCCAAACTCTGCGCTTTCCAATGATATAAGCATCACTGTTCTATGTGCAAAACTCAGTGAACCAACAGCTGAAGAGGAAAAATGAGGCTTATTTCATGAAGTCTTACCTTTACTGTTTTATGGCCAATATCTGCATTAGAGTTTAATTGAAATTACTTTATTTTGGTAAAGTGCTTTGAGATGCTGCTATATAAGTAAACTGAATTGAATAGATGGGATTAGATATGAGAAAAAAAACTTAAGAAAGAAAAACTGAACAATTGTACCAAAAAGACTCCTTAGGAAGGGATTTTTATCAACTAATATCTCTAAACAAACTTGCATGCTTCACTGTTTTTACATGAATTTTGGTACAGCAAATGGTCAGATCTTGTGGTTTACCAGGTTCGCATTTGCACGTTTGTAATGTGACAAAACGTGAAAATGTTCATGAATATTTTCTCTAGGTTCTGAAGGTACTGAACATCCATCATGAATATAAACTCCTTGTTTTTCTGGTATGAAGTCCATATTAATCCTTTGTAACTTACAAGTTCTTTACACAATCTATGAAAACATGTCTAAGACCCTGCAGCTTGGCAGAAAAATCTAACGAAAGCAGACACTTTCCTACCTTCAGTCCGCTCTGCACCAGCTTGTGGAGATCCAAGAAGGGCTCCTTGATAACTTCCAGGTTATGGTTGAGTATCCTGACAATTCCCTCTCTCTCCACAACAAAAAGCCGCTGAGAGCCATCGCCACAGTGCACCACGGCCACCGGCTGCCTCAGACCACTCAACACCTCCTGAGGACAGTAGCAGTTGTGTTTGTGTTTCCTGGGAAACATGGAAAAGGCAAAAGGTCAAGGAATGATGTGTCCCTCAATAATCCAATTATAGCAGCATAAAAAGCAGAGGGGATTTTTAGGCGGCAGTATTTAAAATCAGGAACAGCACACAGAGGATCCGCTTCACTTTTTGTTGTATTTACTCTAGAATAAAAGAATTAACAAGGTGAGTTGAATTGTCAGTTTTCCAAGAGTCCCAAAAGTTTGACCACTACATTTGCATTTCTTTGTATAATGTGTGTCTAATAACTGGTAGCTATTACCATCATTATGATCACTCACTGCTTCCTGGAAAGTATGAGTCCTACAAGATCATCACATTTGGCCACCACAAAACTCAGAAATATTGAGATTAATCTAAAAGATTTTCCAGAAAAAAAACAAGAAAGTTATTGTAGATCAAAAAGTTAAATATTTTCTGGAAAAAATTCTTTTAGATTAATCTCACAATCTTTTTTGTGGAAATTTTTTGAGCTCAACTGATGGAAATTTTTTAACTTTTGAAACTAATGTTTGACTTTCTAAAGTCAAACATTTTTTACTTACATTTTTTTCTGGAAAATTTCTGAGAATAATCTTGGTTGGATTAAAATTGGATTTTTATTTCTCGCAAACATATCAACTGATATTGACCACAATGTATATTGCAATGTATATTGTTATCGATTTAATGTTCAGTCCTACTTAAGTCGTAGTTGAAACATGTTGATCATTGAACTCGTACCAGTGAAACCTGATTGTCTAGAACAGATCATCTTACTAACAGTAACTCAAGCACCACATGAAATAGAACAAGGTGAAAGTCAGAGTACAAACCTGCTGATATCTTCTATTTTCTCATCTTCCAAGTAGTTGGAATCTTGCCCAAGCAGTTGCCTTCGTTGATAATCGGGAAAACACAAGCCGGCACCTCTCCTCCCATAGTACTGACAGAACTCATCCACATCAGCTTGGAACAGCTCTAGCAAACACAGCACATACAAGGCGACACTTACTGCTGATGCTGAACAATTAAAACAGCTTTTTAAACAAGTTTCAGGCAGCTGAGTTATGTTTATGGATGTCTTGCTTTGTGTACAAATAACTAACAAAAGTTGCATAGGGACAGAGAAGGAGGAAAGTTTCCTAAAAAGGATTTGTGGAAAGGAATCTAGTTGAATCAATTCTGGTTCGAAGAGGCTGTAAAAAGCCAGTGAACAGAAACTGTGAAAAGGATAGCAGTTTAACTTTGAGCAGAGCAGAAACACTCAATTCCAAACTGAGACATCCATGCATATTATTTTAAATTCTTCACATCATATCCTTGTGCAGTTGCCTAATTTAAATTTTTTTTGGGGGGGAAATGAATCTAATCTTGTTGTCTAGACAGTTTCTAACTGAAAAATCTCTTCATTCATGTCTTTACATATAGTAGGAAAGTCCATATGTAATCCAAAGTACATCAATGCAAATCAAAGCAATATCACACAAAAATTCACAAAGGAAACTAATTTTGTAACTTGCTGTTATTGTACTGTCTGTGATTTTCAGCAGCAACAGCCTCTAGCGGAGTCATTTTTTTAAAAAAAATTACAGCTGAATTTCCTGCTCACTCTTTACAAAACCAGACTTTAAATCATGCACCTTATGTTGTTTATCTAAATAATCAGGGATTTCCTTGATAAATAAGTGTTTTGCCCTTTTTAAAATGTCGCTGACAGTGAAAGAAAGGACATCCCCAACTGTCAGGGAGAAGACAGTTGTTTCAGCTGTTTCAGCTGATGTCTGTCAGCTGAAACAGACATCATAAGAAACTAAAATCTTTCTGTAAATGTTGTCTGCACACATTAACTGGAACTGAATGTTTTACAAGCCGAATTGTCGACAATTCATTCAACCCTTCAAATTCAAACATCGTTGTTGATGCTTGAAGCTGCATGTGTCGGGTTAAGTATCTTTCTTTGTACAAACAATAAAACTAAGAATGCGCTGATAAGTCAGATTTGATTTCCTTAATTTTGGGAGATTGTGATTGGCGAAAGCGACTTTATCTAACTCAGGAAAGATGTGAAAATCTGCCACTGTCTTCTTTTGCTCTCCTGTGAAAGATATCTGTCTGACATACCCGGCCACCAGGTCACAACCTGCAGTTGTGCCTGCAGGTTAGCCTGGTGGCTAATCTTAACAAATCTGAATTGCCACCACAAACGAGGAGTTTTGGTTCCCAATTGAATTGAGTCTATCCGACTATCAGATGTGAAAACACACTTAGATGCCAGTGACTGACACAGAGTGTTGGCAGGAAATAGAAAAGTGCTTTTATTTGAATATCCCACATAAACAAATACAAGAAAATGCAGCAACTTGGTTTAACTTTGATAAAGCTTTCGCTGTTTTGCGTTACTGAGCAGCCCTGGAGAAAAGCATGTGAACTCAAACAATCAGCCTGTTCAATGTGGCTTGTCATTCAGAGTAAACAAGATGTTCCCATGGTGAGATATGCTCAACACCTAATTTGTGAAACAAAGACGGGACGTTCCAAAACGATGACTGAAGGTGACCAGTAGTTATCGCTCCGCGACTCCTCCAGCCAGCCCCGTCACAACACCGTTCTCGTAAGAAAACAGAATGTGCAGCGGGTCTCGGAGGCACTTTGAGACCCAACAACAATCTTGACAATATTGTTTCCTCTTGTTAATCCCGTGGAGGACAGAAGAGAGCAAATACACCAGCGATAAAAACACAAGCAGGACTCTCCCAGTCCCTCCTTTCATCTCCTTCTCCTGCCACACACCGCAGCGACTGACCGCATCAAATACTGGAGGTGATAGGATATCCCCTCAAACATCTAAACATAACATGAAGATCAAACACACACAGAGCTCTGGTTATACCACCCACACGCTTGTTTCTGTAGTTATCTTAACCGTGCTGGTTGGGGACCTTGGGTGCAGGATGAGGGAATGAGTGAAGGAAGATATGAGAGGAGTATAGAAAAGGTGGGGGCAGAAGTAAGACTCGAGGCAGGTCACATCTTTAGGGGGCCGAATACATTGCCTAATCAAGAGACAGCAGTAAGTATTAAGGAAGCAGAATGCTTTTAGTTCGACTTAAAACTGCTGTGTTTAAAAAAAATCCAGTCAAAGCCACATTGGTTTGAACATCACAACTGTAGGAAATTCCTACTTTGCTTGTTTGTTGGTAAATCTAAAAAAAAGATTTTAAAATACCAGCATCTTGAACTAAAAAAGGAGAGTTTGAGCTAAGAGAAACAGAGAGACGGTGTCCGTATTCCTGGCTCTCCGGCTCTAAAGTTATACTTCCATCTGGTTATCTTCCAAGCCAACCTGGGTGGCCCACCCAAAGCACTTGACATCTTGATGCACTTCAGCAGTTTTACATACACACAAGCTTTGTAGAAAAATAAATGTGTCATTCGTCACCACATATGCTGATCTGTGGTGGGCTGAGCGGGGCAAGCGAGAAAGAGCATAGAAGCAAAAAAAAAAGAAAGAAAAAAAAAGGAAGAGAGCATTTCTGTCTTCAGCTTTTTTGATGAGACTCTTGGAGCCCATATGTCTGTCGGTATTCAAGCAAGAAATCTGTAACTTAGAACAAGTGTTCTTCTTCCACAGTCTTCTTGTTTTCTGTGAAGTCGCTGTCACCACTCTCGGCTGTAGCTTTGGTGTTTCACTTTATATACAAGCGCCATGTTTGATGCAACCAGATATCTATTTGGATGAAATATATGTTTGACTTACAGCTTGCCATGTTGTCAACATGTGTGTTTGAAACTGTTCTGCCTTCTCAAGTCCCTGCTGATATAATCAGTTTGAAGAGGCTCGCATCCTAAAGTGTTTGATCATATTTGGCATGTTCTCTGAAATCACAGCGAACTATGATCTTGCTTCTCTTCAAAAGAAAGTCTTCTGAAGAGCAGGTGCTTTCAGGCATGAAAACAATTCCTATGTGACAAACTGCATGCAATGATGCATCAAAGAGTTTTGATGCCATCTCCATCGCTTCAGCTATGTTTAGAATCCTGTGCGGTTGAAACTTCAGAGAAAACGGCAACGGAGGAGCTGAGATGTAGCTTTTTTAGGTGACAGTTTGTACCTGAGCTGTCTACACCACAAAAAAGGGTTGACATGCTTCCTCAAAACATTTCCCCAGGAAAAACAAAGGCCAAGTCCTGGTATCAAGGTGTGCCAAGGTTTGAAAGAGTTCTGGCTTTAAAAAAAGCTTATATTTCATGACATAGTACTGCTATGCTGCTGGTGGCTCCTTATCTAACTCTAAAGTTGCTACGTCAGCATGTATGCTATGTCAGTATTTCAGTGTTTACAAAAGTGATACTTGGTATACAAAAGTTTCACAACAACTGACCTAAAGAGAAGTAACTATATTTTATAAATGAAGTTTTTTTTATAAAACCTATTCACCAAAACCTTTCCACAGTAACAGCAATAGAGAAGATTCACCATTATATGGAGTATAAATGTCTGTGCTCTGAATGAAATGAGCTCTATCAGACTGATTGAATGCTTGGTCTGCATGATGGAATTCTAGTGAATAATTTTGATCAAACTTTTATCGATTCATTCTCGCCTCATAGGTACAGCGAGAAGCAGACCAGTGAACACGTTTTAGGACAGACTGAGCTATGAATGGAGGTGAGGTCAGATGAGGTAAGAGCTGGATAAATAAATATTCCCTGACCAGACTACTGACGCACCACTTTCTGCATAAACCCGGCGCTTTGCGAGGTCCACATGTGCGAGCAGAGTCTCGGTTACAAACAAGACCTGTTGTGAATTTTCACTCAACACAACATGCAGGGCCCCAAAAAATGTGAATGTGTTTGTGTGGTTATCGCTAGGTGACCACACAGGCACCCATTAAAGCTGCATTCATTGCCTTTATTATGGGTTTCATTACCTGGTATGTGCCCCCTGCAGGTGTAATAGAACTCCCGGCAGAAGTCCTGGCAGAGCCGCGGCAGGTCCGGCTCTCTGTGTGGCAACCGATCCATGTCCAGGGAGTGGAACAACACCTGGGCATTGGGGGAGCAGCGTGCACACTTGATCTCCTCCAGGAGATGTCCACATTCTGTGTTGTTGGTGGAGAAAATCTGGAGACCACACACAAAGAGAGCCGGCACCTTGTTAAAGGGGTGGAAAATCAACTTGTAAACTTTTAACTCGTACTAAGATGTAGTTAAGAATCAGTGAGTTGTGTAAATAAAAATCAGCAAATCTGAGAAACTGGCATTAAAGGTTGGATTTTAAATTTTTATGGAATCCTAACAACCTGCACCTGGTATCTATTGGTAAAGGAAATGATCTCTGACCTCATTGTCAGTCAAAATATAGAAAGCAACTGCTCCTACCTGACAAAATGTAATGGGGAAAAAAAACTCTCTAAAAACAGGTCTTTGCAAAGTTCTGCAAATATAATTTTAAGGCTTAAGACGCAAAGATTTGCAACATTTAATTTCAAATCTAATAATGTTTTCTCTTCAGACCAAATAATCTCATCCCCTGCCTGCTCACTGAAGTTTGCAGACAGTTAAATCCTCACGTCTGATAGTATTCAGAACAACAAAAACAAAATAAAGACTCTAAGTTACAGTCATTACGCAGAACTACACAAGGAGTTAATCCAAAAGAAATTAGCAGGATTATTTACATAACAAATTAGCTATAATAAAACACAATGTAATCTGTTTTAGGTCAAAAGCTTCGCTGCTGGGACAGCCAAGCATGCTGGTGGTGTTTTGCTCTGTGTGAGGTCCATGTGTAAACACCAATTTCAAGATAGGCAGGCACATCATTCCCACTCTGGTATCAACAAATTAGCAGTCTGTCAAAGTCAATTAAAGCAGGGGACCCAGGGCTAACATATGGACACCTTACACTCGGGTTGCAGAACAAGTCCGCAACTCTGTAAAAGACTTTCTGCTTTTAAGTTGCGTGGAGTGATGTTAGTGCAACAGGTGGTGGAGCCCTGGACAAAAACCTGATGTTCAAGTACAAAAATATGCTGCCATAAAGGACAAAAAAAAAAGAAAAAAAAAAAGGTATTTCTGGAACAGACAGTGTGACGGACAAAAACAGAACAGCACAAAATGTCACTATTCCATTTCAGTTCACAAACGCCAACCTGGATCACACTTTATATATAACAGATCCAAAGTCAGTTTTCTTTTACTCTGAAAACGAGCCGATATGTTCCTCTGTCACGGCGCTGGCTGCTCTCATGCCTTCCAGTGTTGTGGGCTCCCTTGCTCCAAAGTGCCCATTGACTCTGTGTGCCATGGCCTGGCACAAGGTCCACAGAGAGAAGCATTTGTGTGCTCTCAGCCATGCCCCATGTCCATATGTTGCTGGGATGGACTCCAATGTTGCCATCATCCACACCAGAACAAGTGGGCTCTTTGTTTGTTGTGTTTTTGCTGAATCTCCGGGGGCATAATTCTCAAAATGAGGAAGAAAATAACAGGCGGGCTAAAAATGGCCAAAACCTAAATACACAGGTTGTCAGAGTCTATTATAATATATTTTAAAGAAACGCCAACAGTTGCAAGATTTGAGTGGGAGAACAGCCATAACAAGACTGTCACTATGCTCCTGTACCGATCAGAACTTAGCAGAGTAATTTCAATCAAAATATAGTAATATTATGTCATAATATGGATCAAAAATATCCCTCAAACAAATTGGGATTTACTCATTACTTCTATACTTTTGAAAGAATTGGTCCTTTTAAAAGACATCCGGAACAACTTTCAACATCTTTCAGTTTTAGATGATGTCCCACTTTAAACTGTGATAAGAATTGATCTGACTAATCTTGCATATGAAAACACCAAACTATTCCTCATCTAAATTTCTAGTCTAGTCACTGTCAACAGAACTTTCTAGATCTTTCTTCAAGAGTTTAAAGCAATAAAGAAAATAGTTTCTGTGTATAACTGACAGAGTTGAGCTGAGAAAAAAAAGTCATCCCCCAAAACCCTTATCTAAATATTGACAATTTACACTATGTGACATCTATTGGGTACTTGGTAGAAGAAAGCCATGCTCGGAGGATGGGGAGTTGCAATCGTCACAAATGTGAAGATGCACCTGCTTCGTGCTCACCGCTGTAAGCAAAAGGATGCTTCTGGTTTTTGTCAAGGAAAATTGCTTTCACGCTCACTACCGTGAAAATTGCATGTTTTGTTTTTAGTCTGCGGCCGGTACTAAACAAGCCCACAACCCAGAGCCAATCTGCAACACACTTCCAGCCTGGCTTATGCATAACGCTGGAACATCCTGCTTTTACTCCAAAAAGAAGAAAATAAAAAAAAAACTAACAGAGTACAAATATAGCCCTGGGTGGGCCATGAGTTCCAATGTTTTAAAAGATTATGTTCTCAAAATCACGTACTGTTCCAAAGGTTTTAAGTACTTTAAATTATATGCTAAGGAAGTGTCACAAAAGAGTGAGTTGGTCACCAGACTAAAAAAAATGGTGGTGGGCATTTCTCTCACTTACAACTAACAAAAATTCTGCTGTTTTGAAATATTTTCTGTTGAGCAAAATATAGAGAGGCAATAAGTGGAAACTAAAGGAGCGACACCTTAATGGAAACTAGCTACGAGTTACCTCTACCCAAACAGGAGAGCCTGCCTACTTCAAAAACGACATAGCAGCATTTGGTTACATTTATGTCTTAAACAATAATAATAATAATCAATTTAATTTATAATACACTTTTCAATAATAAAAATCTCAAAGTGCTATACAAGGAATAACTTGAAATCATTTTAATAATGAAGAAGTCAAGTTATAGTGGAAAGGGAAAAAAATATACATCATACAGGTATGTATGTTTAGTAGGGCTGTATAATATTGATATCGTGATATATATCGATATTTTCTTGCCTAGAAAAACAATCGATATTCATATGAAAGTATCGTAACATCCAACTGTCACCTTGTTCACTCACTGCTTGCTTCACCAGGTCATCAGGCTTAGAGTGATTCCTTCAGATG